>JAGXOD010001362.1:65000-277500 GCA_020368025.1 Brachyhypopomus occidentalis | reverse complement strand
CCACAGTGGTCTGCTCAGATATGTACAGGGCCCCACAGTAGAAGACTTCACTGCCAGGTGACACAGCATGAGGTAATCTCTCTGTCTCTGTCTCTCTCTCTCTCTCTGTCTCTCTCTCACTATCAGAGAGGGTAATGAAGGAGCAGAACAGCCAGGATGGGGTTTCTCCCAAGCCAGATGACACACGCCCTGAGGAAAGCGGCTATGCCACTGTCAGCCAGCAGGGGGAGCCAAAACTCCTCCACACGCACCTTGCCACTTATCCTCCCTCGTCCACTCCCTCCTCGGCCGGGACTGACGGGCCTTCGGCTGGTGAAGGACAACAGATGATCGAGGACGTGGCCATCGAGCCCGGAGCTCAGACGCAGCTGCTCACCCCACCAAGGGGCCCCGCAGGGCCGATGGAGATGGGGAGAGAGGTTGTGGAGACCGGGCAGGCCCCAGGCCCCAGCTGGGAGCGAGGAGAAGAGGAGGCGGCTCCCACCAGCCTGGAGGAGGTGGAGGCAGTGAATCTTGGCCTGGAAGCCACGGCGGAAGAGCGGGAGCAGCTGGGGTCGGAGGCGCCCGAGGAGAACCTCGCGGAAGAGCTGGAGGAGGAGGAGGATGAGGAGGAGGGCCGGGGTGTGGAGGCGCTGGAGGTGGAGAAGGCGACCTCGCTGGATGACCTGGCCAAGCGCATTCGGGTGGAGGAGGTGAGTCCAGCTCCGTCCAATATCCAGCAGGAGTAGCGTTTTGCGTCTGAAGCTCCTTATCGACCAGCATCTCCGTGATTATTCCTGATGTGATGTCATAATGGCGGTATCCACCTCGGTTACGAGGTTCACTGATGAGAGGCTCTCTCATGTGGCAGGCTGGTCTTTGACTGCCGGCCTGTGTGAACAATGAGGGCTCTGAGCTCACCCCGTATCCATCGGGCATCGTGCAATTGTGCTCTGTGGCCAAAATGCTAAACATGTGACCCTCCCGAAGGAGCCAGACGTCGAGTGGATCCGGTGGGCTGAATTCCCCTCCTTGCCTCTGAACAGAGCCTTACGTAACAGAGCAGCGTATAAACCACTATTTGCTTGTTGAGTTTAAATGTAAAGTGAAATGTTTAGCTTACATATTTTCAGCATTATCCCGTATGAAAGTTTATTTTTTTTGTTTGTTTATTTTGTCTTTTAATAACTTCCTTTTGGCCGTTTTTGGGTAATGTCGCCCAGCCTGATTTTGGCTTGTGGTATGAGTGGCGTAATTGGGTGAGGCCAGGGAACATGCCAAAGGTCATCGTATTATGCCACGCGGCGCAGTAATTCCAGTGGGTCAGAGGTCAGTGTGTCACCCCACGTGGGACCAGAGTTCCGGTGGGTCACCTTTTTGGCACTGGACCTGAACTTTCACCCCAAATGCCTTTTGTCCTATCAGAGTGTAAGTGCAGAGTTGACATAGCTTAGTACATAGGGCTGTGTGTGTGTGTGTGTGTGTGTGTGTGTGTTTCCAGACTTTCAAATAACACAATTACCATTTGAAATAAAAAAAAAAATACAAAAGTAAAACGTCCATGTACATGGAATTTTCAAACGAGGTTTTAGCTGAGCATTTAAGTGGGTCAGGTAATGCCAGGACACAAACTGCGTACAAAACGGCTGCTCGCAATGAACAAAGAATGACCCGGCTCGCCCTTACTGACCCGTCCGTGGTGCCATCATTTAAGGATGAATGCCTGATTGTCTAGTCCAACGTTCTCCAGCGGGTTGGTTTCTGCATGAGCGTGTGCACCCTCAGCAAGACTCGAGAGCTCTTGAGTGCAAAGTTCCTCTTTGTTCATGGTGGGACACAGTTTGGCTTTGTTTGGCGCTGAAGGCGTTGCCGACTCGCGCCTGCCGACATCCACGTCCGTTACGCGATTTCAGGTGTTCATCAAGTACGAGCGTGTCTTGAGCAATGACCAGACTGAGCACTACTGACGTTGACCGTTAAATTGAGGGACTGTGGACACAGTCATGCAGAACATCTCCTCGCCAGCAGTGCTATTTAATTCGTCTGTTCTCCTATCAGCAAAGTGTCAGATCAGTTCAGTGCTATGGTGGGAAGGGTTTAGCCATTGTTCACTCTCATGTCCACTTCAACATGATGTTGGCCACGCGCCAAGTCGGGTCAAAGGTCAGGAAGGGGAGGAGAACTGAGTGTGTGTGTGTGTGTGTGTGAGGGGAGGAGAACCGAGGGTGTGTGTGTGTAAGGAGAGAGGAACCTAGGCAGGAGTTCTGTGAACCAACCATGCGTCACGTGTCAGATGTCCTGCTGCCACAGAGCCCTTTAGGCTTGAGGTCCATTTAGGGTGAAGCTAACGACAACGAGAAGCTCGTTAACCTATCAGGGCTTTGGTTGGGCATGTCAGTGTCTTATAATGGCCCACATCACAGCTCGTTAACCTATCAGGGTTAGGGTCTCAGGGCTTTGGTTGGGCATGTCAGTGTCTTATAATGGCCCACATCACAGCTCGTTAACCTATCAGGGTTAGGGTCTCATGGCTTTGGTTGGGCATGTCAGTGTCTTATAATGGCCCATATCACAGCTCGTTAACCTATCAGGGTTAGGGTCTCAGGGTTAGGGTCTCAGGGCTTTGGTTGGGCATGTCAGTGCCTTATAATGGCACACATCACAGCTCGTTAACCTATCAGGGTTAGGGTCTCAGGGTTAGGGTCTCAGGGCTTTGGTTGGGCATGTCAGTGTCTTATAATGGCCCACATCACAGCTTGTGTAACCACTGGGTACGTGTGTGTGTGTGTGTGTGTGTGTCTGTCCACACGTGTGTCTTTTAGATCTAATTAATCAACGGAAGTTTTTATTCCCATTGGTGCAGACACGTCTAATAAAACCACACTTTCATAGGACTGGCCAAGGTTGCTGTAATGAGCTCAGCGCTGTGGGGCGAGTGTGTGTGCGGAGAGCGTCAGGGGAGACGCACCTCTCGTGATGTAGTGAAAGGTCATGGAGCCACAAACAGCCGTTCTTCAACACCCGAGTGTTTCTGAGGAGTTTCTGAGCCTGGATGTGATTTATCCATGTCACTTGTTTAGCCAAGTCAGATGTATTAGTTTGGTGCTTTTAAACAACAGAAGTTGTCACAAAGCACCTTCCAGGTCCCAGATCGCACACAGCCATCTTTTCGTTCTATGGTAAATATGGCAGTGTGAACAGTAACCAATAAAGGACCAAAATCGTGCATCGTTTTCTGCTTTTGTGCGGACCAAGGGAACCGAACAGTGAATGACGAACAAGAACTCAAGCCCAGCTCCAGAAGCTGCGTCCCCGGGCAGCTCGGATGGATCTCCCATTAACTCCATCAGTTATGGACGTCGCCTCTGCTTCCTGTACCGGCATCGTTTGCTTCCACTTCCCCCAAATCAATAAGCGTTTCTTTGTGGTCCATTAATCCTGGGATAGCTGACCTCACGAAAACATGGTCAGGACAGCGAATCGGAGAAGAGGAGCTTCCTGTTAAAAGCTTCTAATTATTTCACGGCAAGCACTAAGAAACTCTGAGGCAAGGCCTCCACACAGCGCCGTGGGAAAGGTTTTGTGTAGAGGGATGTAGTGACACCTTGGGTATGTGTACAGAACGGATCATTGACAGAGTGTGGCAATATCGGTCATTTAAAGTCAATATTTAAATTCATATTCCGTGCATGCAAAATGAAGTTCTGTTGTCTAGTCTGATCCAAATCTCTCCCCACCATTCTCCTAGCCATTATTTTGCAGACAAACCTAACCACCCACCCCTTAAAAAAGAAAAAGAACAATGAACCAAACTTTGCTCTGAGGAAGGAATAGAGGCATGGGAGCTGGTTCCCTTCAAAGAGCCATTATTCCCCACCACTGCTGCAGTCTTGTCCCTTCAGTGTCTAATGAATTATTAATTCAGAGGATGAAGCCCCCTAGAGGCGCGTGGGGGAATTGCAGCTCTCGGATGCTAATCGTCATGACGTTACAGAACATGTATCGTTTTTTGTCTGCGCTTTTGTCACGTTAAAGGCTGTTGCATTCGTAGCTTTAAGTTCTCCTTTATTTTGATAAATGTTTGGGGGTTTTCTTAAATGTGCGTGACCTACAAGTCGGATAAATCAGTCACGAACAATCCAGAATGAGTAAAAGAATACAAGTACATATGATTTAGCATACCATGCAGCTCGTGTGAATATACTGACATCTGGTGACAAAATACTGTAAGTGCAGTCTTTTTTTTTTATTAATTCATCAGCTGAGAACGTGACGTGAAACGTAGCAGTGTTTCACCACAGTGTATCACATCAGACAGCCATGTCCCCGTGTTATTGCGACTTCTGTCAGCCCAGCGCCGGGCGACACAGATGGTGCAGTTGTGGGCTGTAACTGCCTCGTGTCCTCCTAGATCACCCCCGCTGCTGGACTGGTTTCCATCCTGAAGAGAGGAGGGTCTCTGGAGGGAACCGCTACTCCCCTGGGTCCTAAGCCCGTTGTCAAGCGCAAGGTTCGCTTCCGGGTACCTGACGACGGCTTGGATCACGGTACTGTGCTGACTCGCGCGTGCACACATGGAAAAACGTCATGGTTGAGTAACTTAGGCTGTGTTCGAAATAGCCTACTACATACTACTGGCGTACTGCTTGGGCCCCAAATCAGTATGCAGTATGCGAATAAATATTCCAGTACGTGAACAGAGCTATCTTCGTGGTGTACTGCATCCCATCATGCAACGCTACGTTCACGTGACCCCGTAGTATGCTTTGCTTTTGTCGCATACTGGAAACTGTACTGCATACTACTACAAGGACCAGTATGCAGTATCCAGTATATACTGAGTGCAGTATGTAGTAGGCTATTTGGAACAGAGCCAAAGACTCCCCATAATAACTCTCGTTTCTCTCTAACCTGACGTGCAGATGAAGTGGGCGGAGACTCCTGGCTGCTCCTCCTCCTGTTGTGTTTGGCTACCGTGGTGATCAGCGTGGGTGGGACCGCGCTGTACTGCACCTTCGGCGACGCCAAGTCCAGCGTGTGCACGGACTTCTCCCACAACGTGGACTTCTACATCGGGCAGGTTCAGCGGGGCATGGACGAGCTCAGACACTGGTTCTCCCCCGGGTCATAGCAGCAGGGCGACTGGAGACTCGCGCTCTACCTCCACTTCCTCCCGCTCAGCAAGCTCCGCCCCTCCTGCAGGAATGGGAGCGCGAGATAGCGGCGCTCGCACACACCACGCTGGAAACAAATTAATAAATCAACGGTCGACGACGGGCTTCATGGTGACGCGGCAGAACTTCGTAACTCGCTACGGCAGAACGAAGCATCGCGAACAGCACAAGAACCTGCTGTAGCCGAACAAGAAGGTGGGGTTCTCTGTCAGGGCCGGGCCGAAGCCCTCCACACGGCGACTACGCCACACAACCTGCCAGTAGGGGGCCTCGTACAAGAGCTAGTGCCACTCTGTTTACTGCCCTCGCCTTCACCCCACATACAGATATTGAGTTTTTTTAAAGTCTTAATATGGTCTTAAATACAGTTTTGTGGCGTTTTACCTCATTGTTTCCGAAGTCGTATCATCACCACAACACTACAGAGAAGGCTATCAAAGAAGCCTTTGTAGAAGTAGCATCCTCCTTTGTGCACCGTAGAATGATTAGATGGGAACGTGATTAGATGGAAACAGACAGGAAAGCAATACAATGTACAGAGGAATGTTTTAATGTATAGTCTTGAACATGTCTCGGGTATGAGAATGCGTATAATATGTTATTTAATACCATCAGCTCAGGCATGTAAGGATATCGTCACTGTATAATTATTGTGCTAATTGTCGACAAGAACACTGTTCATCAATTTTATGCCCTGCATTGTTTTTAAAGTTTTAATTCTTTTTTTTTTCCCCCGTATTGTCATTCTATATATATTTTTTGCTGTATAGATCTCAGAGAAAAATCAACCTGTGTGGGTTTTGGAGGTTCTCTTTCTGAGCACAATGTCCTTGTGACGTTCCTCCGACAAAGTCAAAATGCAGGTATTTGTCTTAAACAGATGCAATTCGAACTGGATCTTCGGTCCCAAACTAGTGGGGCTATTTTCCCAGTTCGGACAAGCGTTGAGAAATATCAGCAAGTTGATTCTTAAAATGAAAATGCTGATGATGATTATTATTAAAACACTTATTTATCTTTGAGTTTGCACTTGTCCTCTGACAGGCTCAGATGGCACCGTGGTATAAATGTTCAGTACATATGTAGGATTAAAAAGTGTGAGAACTTTGAAATCACAGTCTTTACACACACACATATTCTCTTAATTCCTAAATGTGGTGTGGAACTTCATATTGATGTGATCTGTCCTCGGTATTTCTGTAGAGCAATTCTTAATTTTTTTCAAGAAAGACGAAATTGTGAGTTACGACCTCTTGTGATCTCGTTTATTTGATTAAGGACAGCAGATGCATTTGCTTACTGTATGGGTTTTTTTCCATATTGGGGCAATTTTGACAGGAATGCAGACATGATTCGCCCTGGTGATTAAATCTTACTGCGGGGACTGATTTGTTTGTGCTTCCGTTTTCGCTGCCTCTACTGCCTGACTCACTGCGGCGATAACCAGTGCTACCTCCGTGCACATGGTGTTTTGTGGACCACTGCTCTGATGTCTTGTCACCACAAGGTTCACATATTATTTGGTAATCTTCGCTTTTTTGGAGCGTCTTATTGGAAAATTTTATTCGTCATTCGTTTGAAAACAACACGAGACGAAGTCGCGATCTGACCTACCAGCCTGTTAAACACACCGCGCAAATAGCACCGTGACTAGTAGTAGTAGCTCCTACAACTTAACCTTTTTTTTTTTTTTTTTTTTTACAAGAAAAAGGAGTGTTTTTCCATTACCATATTACGTGACTTCCGCTCATGCGTTTGAGGTGGGGGAAAGGTTTGGAACGCAGGTGTTGCGCACTCCCGCCACGAGACGCGTGCCCCTCCTGCGCGCGCAGCAGACCTTCACTCGAAGGAGAACGAGACAAAGCTCGCACGTTTCAGTCAATAGTGATGGAAATCGCTTATTTACAAAATAGGACTAAATGTGTGCGGAGGTGATGCCAGTTTGCGCCTAGGACGTTAGTGAACAGTGTTTTATTTCAATACTTTATACGCGTCTATGTGGCTGAAATAATTTTGAGCTAAGATCAGGACGAAAGTTACATCCGCCAGGGCCTCTGACGTCACCCTTTTCAGGCGGTACATAATTGAACTTTTCATGCACTTCATTCTCATTGAGCTCAATGCATTTACCTCATTATCAAGACTACTACTAAATATACGGCATAGATCTTCTGTCTTAGGACAAAAATATCTGTACTTTAATATCCTGGCAGCGGAGTAGTAGATGCAAGGTGTTGCCGCAGTAAACAAGTATAAACTAAGTATGGATTTCTAATGGGTTAACCCCTTTGTGCGGAGGCCATTTGTACTATACACTTTAACAAACATAACAGTAAGTGCAATCTTATATGGTGTCATGTCTCCCATATATAAATATAAATATGGTCTTCTAATTCATAACTACCCATCTAGATCTAGTCCACATTTCTAGTCTAACATATTCTTATTCTTCCTGAAAAAATAAAAGAAACAACTCGTCTAGCGTGCTTTATTGAATATCGATGGGCCTGAGATGTAGCCTACCCGAAACCTACTAAACGATTTATGTTAACAGCACTGGGATTGCTGAATTGCTGGTTTCGGCAAAATACAGGCCTGTCAAAACAAATCTGTATAATTAAGTGATTTTTAGAAATATTATTAAGACAAGGCAAGTTTTTTTTTTATATAGCACAATTCATGCACCGTAGTTCAAAGTGCTTTAGACACGAAAAAGGCTTATTACAACCCGAGATCTATCACTTCAGGAAGGTCATTGCAGAAAAATATTATAAAGACGTTTACAAGATTTATTATAATTAAATGCTAAATGCTGCCTCCTTTCATTTCTATCAGCGAATACAATAATCTCGATTTTATCTTTATTCAATTGTAGAAAGTGTTGACCCATCCAGTTAGTGATGTGCACTTGCGGACACTTGCAGAGACAATTACAGGGACTGTAGTAGTCTGGACAGGGCTGAGTAGATCTGAGTGGCATCTGTAGCTATGGTACAATAGCCCAGAGTCTTGTATTATTCTTATCTTGTCCAGGTGGAAGCATGTAGGAGTGGCCAGAGAATGTAACTTTGTGGAACACTTCAATTCACTTGCACTCTTTCAAAAACCTTATTTTCTGTTTCAACAAAGTTCCAGCCTTGCAGGTAAGAACTGGACCATGTTAGGACTGTTCCTGAGTCCTACCCACTTCTCTAGTCTATAAGAATGTTATGGTCTATAGTATCAAAGGTCAAGCCGAGTAGAACAGACAAGTTCCCTAATTTTCTGTTCAAACAAAATGTCATTACTGGCATAATCAACATTTCTTTGGTTTTATGTGGTAAATGTTGTCTGTGCCACTTTAGCTAACCATGGCGTCGAATAGTTTCTAAAAATCCCAACGAGCTGGGATAACCGACACGCCTCTTACGCATGCGTAAAACTGGCGGCCCTAAGCGTGCAGCGTTGGCGTTCAACTATGCGCATGCGTAGTCCAAATTGGGTTTCCGGTTCAAATCGGGTAGTGACAGAGTTCTCCTGCGTTATTAAGCTGCACGGCGCCATGGCGTTCACTCCGTCTTCCACCAGACCCTATCACCTAATTATCTTCGGCGCGTCTGGGTTCACTGGACAGTTTGTCGTTGAGGAGGTGGCCCGCACCTCCGCCGAGGGTCCGAAGGGGACCGTGAAGTGGGCGATAGCGGGACGGAGCAGAGCTAAACTGGAGCAAGTTCTGGAGCGGGCCGCCGAGACTCTGAGTACGTCTCACCTCTCATACTGCCGCGGTTAACAACTCCGCTCGTTTTATCTAAATTACTTGTTATAACATATTTTCACGCCAAGGTTGCTTCAAGATGGATAATATGTGAGGGTCGTTAGCCAGCGAGAGACCTGGCTGGCCTTGGGTACGTCTGCGTCAGGTCCGTGGACGCCTCAGGATTAGACGGCCAGCCAAATAACTAGTGTCTATATTTGAGTAAATCTTTAAGAAACAGACGGTTCTGCACTGAGCACTGTCTGTCTTTTTTTTTGGTCTTGTGAACTTGCCTACATAAACAGTGGAAAAAACCAGTAACCATCGCAGTTTGCAAAGGCGATCAAATAGCACTGGGATGGTTTCCAGCGCGAGGACTTACTTGATCGGTCACAACTTGGTTATAAACATGTCAGAATTGATCAGAATTGGTCGGACTTTGCACCCAATCGTGTGTCCCACTCCAAAAGTACGCCGTTTCCCGACCTTGAGCATAGTCAGTTCTACTTGATAAAATACTTAACATTTTACACAGATGTGCTAAGCCTTGATTTCTACCATATATGAGCACTGTCTTGGTGTTTGGTCACAGTGATCTCTAAAGAGCCGTGTTATCCAGAACAGCTGATGGAAACTGATATTCCAGTGGCACATTTAAGCTCATCTCTCTTCTTGGCTTTGTGTTTATTCTGTAACGATGGATGGAACAGTTGTTGTTTTATTTTGGTCATCTAAAGCCCTTTCAGTAGCTGCGGTGCCACCGACGGACTATATGGCCTTTGTGAGCTGTATATGCTCCATTGTTGGCAGCACTGTAACCTTCAGTGCTCTTAATTACTCGCATGTAATGTGGCAAATAAAACTGCTCATCTAAATTTGTTCTCAAGACTGCAGGCTTATTAAAATGCCCTCTGTTTTCCGTGAGTCCTCACTGAGTGGGACTGTGACCTGTTTCCAGGTAGGCCTGAGTTGAAGATGGAGGTGGATATCATCGTGGCTGATGTGGGAGAACCAGACTCACTAGCTGCCATGTGTAAACAGGGTGTGCTTCTTCTCAACTGTGTGGGACCAGTAAGTTGCTAACACAGTGCATTTAATCGTGCGCCTCAGATGACTTTGGAGGTGGTGTAAAATGATCTCGCTGTTCTCTGAATGGAAGATTCTGGACGTGATTAGTTTATGGATGGCAGGGTGATACTTAACTGAGTGCTATTAGCAGCATTGCACCCCTGGTGGTGGGAGTCTGTACTGCAGTCTTCCCCTGTGCAGCTTCAGGCAGAGATGCGTTATATAACGCCACACCAGCTGCATCGTCAGGATCACAGTGACATGGCGCTTGTACGTTGATCCAGCGTCTTGAGCTGCATGTCCTGCTGAGGTCCTGTAGTAGCGTCCTGTACAGGAAACACCAGCATCCCAACACGAGGAAAACAACGTAAAACAAGATGTGGTTAGATAAGTACATGTATGATGTGTTTAGACAGGAGGTTCCACATAGTATGTGTGTGAAATGAATCGATATCTTATCTAAACTGTAAGACTCCCAACGCACTGCCTCCTCAGAGGTAACACCTACCATCCCAGTACAGGTTCTACGGCGAGCCTGTGGTGAGGGCCTGCGTGGAGAATGGGGCTCACTGCATTGACATCTGCGGAGAACCTCAGGTACCTGAGCATCCGCATGTCCTTCAGCCAATCACGTGTAGCCGCAATGCTTTTCATTCATCTACGCAGAATTGCACCCAAATAAGTAAAATCTTTAAATGTTAAGAAGACATCTTGGCTTTCTACAGTAATATCAGTATCATCGTTTTGATATTGGTTTTGTCTGTAGAGTTTGAGGTACTAAGTTATGCTGTGTGTGTGCGCGTGTGTGTGTGTTTGTGTGCACATGCAGTTTCTGGAGGGCATGCAGCTAAATTACCACAGCCAGGCAGCAGACAAGGGTGTGTACGTGGTGGGGAGCTGCGGCTTTGACTCCATACCGGCTGACATGGGGGTCCTGTACACCAGGGAGCAGTTTAAAGGTGCCCCACCCTCAGGCCTGTAGCCCCACACATGCTGGTAGTCTTATGTTCCTGTGGTCATGGATACCTCTGGGGAATAAATATTAGGAAACCCTAATTCTTAGATTCTAGATTTTAACAGTGTGTGTGTGTGTGTGTGTGTGTGTGTGTGTGTGTGTGTGTGTGTTCCTAGGGACTCTCACAGCGGTGGAGAGCTTCCTGACGGCGAGCGCAGGGCCTGAGGTCGGTGCCGCTGATCTTGTGACTTTCTTCTGGGCCGGGCCGTACCGTGACTCCGCTTCACCCGCTGTGTGATTGGATCTTCCCACAGGGCGGCTGCATCCACGACGGCACCTGGCAGTCGGCCATCTACGGTTTGGCCGACAGCGGGAAGCTGAGGAGCCTGAGGAAGAAGTTTGGTTACAAGCCTCTGCCTGTGGTCGGAGCCAAGATTAAACGAAGGTCTGTCTAACACAAGATTTGATTGACCGGTTCATAGTCTTGCAGAGCCGGTTAAAGGGCTCCGCCTTCCCTGCATGAGTGAACAAATCTTTGTGGCTTGTAATAATAAATGTTCATTGTTGGAAGAAAAAAAGTTTTGAAAGTCACCAAATTCCTCAATCTTAAAAACGTTTGTACAGTATAGTTGAACGCCACTATTTTAAAAAGAGATATCGTGTTTGTGTGTGTGTCTCTCTCTCTCTCTCCCTCCCCCTCTCCAGGAGTGCCCTGTTCTTCAGTGATGAGATCCAGCAGTACGCTGTCCCCTTCATGGGAGCCGATCCCTCCGTGGTGAAGAGGACCCAGCGTTTCCTAACTGAAGAGCACAACAAGACCCCAGTAGGTCACACTGGCTAAGATAAGGCTAAGGATAAGGCTGCGTGGCCAACGCTAGCGTCCACTGGTCAGTTGGGTATGTTGAGGTGGAGTGTCAATGTAAATCAGCAGTGTCCAAACTTTTTTTGCAGTGACTGCCAGATCTGGTAAAGTGAAACTGTGTGTGGGCCGACCGTTATCTAATTTATGCAAATTATCAAATTTATTTTAGAATAAATAAAGGTGGGGCAGTGCTTTTTGTTTGCGCGGGACGGGTCTACTGCCATCTTCTGGTGAAATATAAAATAGCGGGTATATTATTTATATAATAGCGGGTGCTGGCGGGCCGCATATCACTGATTTTATGGCGGGTTTTACTGCGGGCCAGTGGAAGTTTGAACGCGGTCCGGACTTTGGACGTGCCTGATGTAAATGAGCAACAGGCTTGTATTGGAGCATGCGGACGTTCTCCAGAGTGTGACACCTGTGTGTTGGTCATCAGGTGCAGTATGGCGCCTACGCCGGTGTGGGAGGGATCGCCTCTGTGGTCAAGCTCCTCATAGCTGGAATGATGTTCTGGTTCCTGGTGAAGTTCAGCTTTGGCAGGAACCTGCTGATTAAGGTAAGGTGCTTTTGTGTTGGTGTGGTCATACAATGGTACATATGGCTTTACAGTTGTCCACAGTTAATGTGAAGTCTTGTTTTCTCTGTCGTGTAGTTTCCAGAGTTTTTCTCTTTTGGCTTCTTCTCCAAGGAGGGTCCAACTAGAAAGCAGGTATGATGTGCTTACTACAAAACCAGTGTAATTAGCAGGTATGATGTCAACTACACACATACTGTCCCTTTGACCACACTGTTCTTAACTGTGAAAATGAAGATGCTGGGAAACCTTTTATAAGAGTCGCAGGAAGCGTGACCTTCAGACCGTAGTGTTGGAATGCTCACGTCTCTAGTGGACCGTAGTGTTGGAATGCTCACGTCTCTAGTGGACTACGGTTAAAATGCTCCCATGTGCCCTGTGGTGCATGAGCAGATGGAGGGCTCCTCTTTCCGGTTTGCCTTCTTTGGAGAGGGCTACACAGAGGGCCAGGACCCATCGCAGGGCAAGCCCAACGCCAAGATCCGCACCCTCGTCCAGGGACCAGGTAACGACCCTTCGCACAACAGCGTTCTCACTGTTAATGACCTCTTGGCTCTTCTGTGTTGAGCCGTGAGCCCTGGTTGGTGCCGATCTCATCTTTGTGCGTCAGCCGTTGCCACCCGCTGCTTCCTCGTATGCTAACCGGTACGCTGCTTTACGCCCATCCCTTGTGTGTTGCCGTGCCGCAGAGCCTGGTTACGTCGCTACGCCGATCGCCATGGTGCAGGCGGCCGTTACCATGCTGAACGAGCCCGGTTCCCTGCCCAAGAAGTGAGTGAGCTCAGATCCTGGTGTAGTCGCATCTCTTACTCATGTACAGACTGGAGAAGTCGGAGGGGCGGATCCTGTTACAGGCTTCAGAGCCAGGACAGTACGGCCCTCCGCCTTCAGGTTTTCAGACGATCTAATGTTGATTTGAACTCCGCAGGGGTGGAGTGTACACTCCAGGAGCCGCCTTCGCCAACACCGCCTTCATCGACCGCCTCCACAAGCATGGGATCCAGTTCTCCGTGCTTGAAGTCAGTTAGAAGCACAGCTCGGTCCAGCCTGCTCTCAGAACTTCTCCGTCTACTCTGACGTAGGGAGAAAAATAATTCATTAAAGTTGACTAAAGATCTGGATACCCTGGGGACTAGTGAGCGATAAAACAGTGACACCTTCATGGCTTTATTCCCTTCTAAATGCATCTTCCTAGTGGTCGTGCTCATAGGAACAAAAGTTTGTCTTCGAACGTCCCTTGCAGATGGGAGACCATTCGGCTGGCTCTCCAGTGTATCCAGGTCTTTAACCCACGACTCCTCCATTTTGCGGTTTAGTGTTGATGCTTGTCTAACCTGTAGACTGGGCCGTTTGTCACCTACTGTACTGCGATTTGTTTCGGTGGCTTTCCTGTTTGAGATGATGGGGGGTGAGATGGTCCACGTTTGTGAGTGGTGTTACTTTTGCACTAACAGATTAAAGATTAATTACATGTGAATGAAACACATTTTTCGGAGCATGGTTCTAATTCTTATAAAGACTTTTTTTGGTACGAGTTTATTAGCTAGGATGTTTACATGACCAAAAAAACAGTGATGTCTAGGTTTTAAAAGCGCTGTTGTAGTAACTGTAACGTACAGTCATGAAGGTAGGGGAATTCCAAAGACCAGCTCAGTGTGCGCTATGGCGATGACCTCTGCCCTGGAAGGATGAGGACCCCAGGGCGGTGTGTGCTGTGCCTGTATGCTTTCCTGCTCTCTCTGCCTGCAGTTGTTGCTGTGTGTTTCAGACCCCAATAAAACATCATAGCCACACCCACTTTGTATGAATCCATTTTTTCACCCCACTTGAGTCACATAATGGACAGGGATTATAAAAAAAAAGTTGGTTTATGAAAGGTCTTTAACTCCCACATCCGACAAAGCTTTGACCGCATCCCGAGGGAGGCCGGAAACATTGAGTCTGAGTGGGCTTGGTTCCGTGCTTCTATTGTCAATGCGGCAGATCGGAGCTGTGGCCGCAAGGTTGTCGGTGCCTGTCGTGGCGGCAATCCCAGAACCCGGTGGTGGACACCTCGGGTAAGGAAGGCCGTCATGCTGAAGAAAGAGTCCTATCGGGCCTGGTTGGCCCGTGGGACTTTGGAGGCAGCAGACAGGTACAGGGGGGCCAAGCGGATCGCGGCTTTGACTGTCGCAGAGGCAAAAACTCGGGTGTGGGAAGAGTTTGGTGAGACCATGGAAAGCGACTTTCGATCGGCTCCGAGGAGGTTCTGGCAAACAGGCAACTCAGGAGGGGAAAGCGTTTCCCGACCAACACTGTATACAGTGAGGCTGGGGATCTGCTGACCTCGACTGGGGATGTCATTAGGCGATGGAAGGAATACTTCGACCATCACTAGGGCTGAGGTGACCAGGGTAGTTGTGAAACTCCTTGGAGCCAAGGCTCCGGGGTGGATGAGATCCGTCCTGAGTTCCTTAAGGCTCTGGATGTTGTGGGACTGTCTTGGTTGACACGTCTTTGCAACATCGCGTGTACATCGGGGCAGTGCCTCTGGATTGGCAAACAGGGTGGTGGTTCCCCTTTTAAGAAAGGGGACCGGAGAGTGTGCTCCAACTATCGGGGGATCACACTTCTCAGCCTCCCCGGTAAGGTCTATGCAGGGGTTCTGGAGAAGAGAGTCCGTTCGATAGTCGAATCTCAGTTACAAGAGGAACAATGTGGATTCCGTCCCTGGTCGTGGAACACTGGACCAACTTTTCACCCTTGCGAGGGTCCTAGAGGGTGCATGGGAGTTTGCTCAACCAGTCCACATGTGCTTTGTGGATTTGGAAAAGGCATTCGACCGTGTCCCTCGGGGATTCCTCTGGGGGCGGGGCCCGTTGCTACGGGCTACCCAGTCCCTGTACAAACGGAGCAGGAGTTTGGTTCGCATGGCCGGCAGTAAGTCAGACTGGTTTCCGGTGGGAGTTGGACTCTGCCAAGGCTGCCCTTTGTCACCGGTTCTGTTCATAACTTTTATGGACAGAATTTCTCGGCGTAGCCAAGTGGCGGAGGGGGTTCGGTTTGGTGGCCTCAGGATTCCACGCCTTCTCTTTGCAGATGATGTGGTCCTGTTGGCATCATCGGGCCGAGACCTACAGCTCTCGCTGGATCAGTTTGCAGCCGAAAAGCGAGACGGCTGGGATGAGAGTCAGCACCTCTAAAACTGAGACCATGGTACTCAGTCGGACAAGGGTGGAGTGCCCTCTCTGGGTCGGGAGTGAGTCCTTGCCTCAAGTGGAGGAGTTTAAGTATCTCGGGTTCTTGTTCACGAGTGAGGGAAGGATGGAACGAGAGATTGACAGGCGGATCGGTGCTGCGGTTGCAGTATTGCGGTCGCTGTACCGACCGTTAATGGTGAAGAGTGAGCTGAGCTAAAAGGCAAAGCTCTCAATTTACTGGTCAATCTACGTGCCGACTCTTACCTATGGTCACGAGCTTTGTGTAGTGACCGAAAGAATGAGATCGCGAATACAAGCGGCCGAAATGAGTTTTCTTCGCAGGGTGTCTGGGCTCTCCCTTAGAGATAAGGTACAGAGCACAGTCATCCGGGAGGGGCTCGGAGTAGAGTCGCTGCTCCTCCACGCAAGACAATGGATGGATGGAAGTTGGTTTATGAGGTAAATAAATATTTACATAAAATATAATCTATATTTCGATAGAAATTCTTAACATCTCTGTTGTGCTGGGCCAAGTCAAAAGTAAAACACTTTCACTCAAAGGCTGAAAGTCATTTTTATTCATATTGTGCGTTTTACAAGAGGTGTCACAAAGTGCACTGACTGACACCTGGCGGTGAGAAGCGTGTGACGTTTCTCCAGACTAGGACAACATGACAGGTCGTGTGTCAGGACCAGCCTGCGCACTTCTCCCTCTTCCTGCGCACGACGGCGGCCACGTCCTGCTTCAGCGCGCACACACACTCCTCCAGCCGCTCCCCGAAGTCCTTCAGCAGGTGAGCGTGCTCGTCTACGAACAGCCGCAGAGCGAGCAGGTCTGCGTCCTCCTGGGTCAAGCACACACACGCGAAACACGAAGCTGAATGACTGACGCTGCCCTGTCTCGGGTCTTAAGGTGTCGCTTGAGACGGTTCTCAGATCAGTTTCCCTGCTCTACAAGCAGCTGATGAAAGAAGGCGACGTGTTTGACGGCCTGAGTGTTGGAGTGGGGACTCCTGCCTACGTACGCTGGGTCTGTGTCTGTGTAGCCGCTGCAGTTGACCCCTGACGGAGGTCATGCTGTGGTAGAAGACCTTCAGCGCCCGAGCCAACTCTGCATCGCAGCTGGTCCGCTGGCCGCTCCTCCTCTCCTGCTGACCACGCCCACCGTCCACACCTGCAACCAGGACACGGAGACGGCAGCGTTCGCACGGCGCCTCCACCTTGGACCGCTCCGCCAGCATGCGCTCGCATCTCAGCAGTCCGGAGACTAAAACGTGGTGCGGGTGTTAGCGGCTTCATACCCCCGCCGCGCGCCACGGCCCCGAGCTGCTCCCTTAGATCCCTGTTCTCCTTCCTGAGGGCGGCGTTGGAGCTCTTCAGCTGCTCCAGGTCCTCGTGGAGCACTTGCACAGACAAGCTCAGCTCTGAGCCTGCGCCGTCCACAGCCTACACACACACACACACACGAGAGACAACATGAAAATAACAAGACTAAGGAGGGGAGGATTTAAAAAGAACTGGGCAAATGGATGTTTTAAAATTCGTAACGGTGCAACATAAATTTAATAGTTCCATTAGGCACTGACCATGTTTTCAGAAACGGCGGCTGTATCTATGACGATGCTGTCTTCTGGAGTCACCACCATCCCATCCAGGCAGGACACTAGATCTGAGCATCCCTCTACACACACAATTACATCTCAGAACAACACCTAAAAAAAACTACACACCAGTAGTTCCCAGAATGCACTGGGCTGATGTTTTGGAAATGTGCGCTCACCCTGCAGTCCCCAGAGCTGAAGCACGAGGGCGCTGCTCTGCAGGTAGTTGAGGAGCTCTGCAGACGTGTTTAGGGCTGTGAATTGCACCCTGTGCTGCAGCGGTGGGTTGGCGTCGTGCCACATGGCGGGCGAGTATAGGGGCTGTACGCAGTCAAACATCTGGAACCTACCAACAGCCGATTAGAGCTCACTCAGGGATCAATCAGATCACTCAGGGATCAGTCAGATCACTCAGGGAACAATCAGATCACTCAGGGAACAAATCACTTCATTTGTACTGGTTGTACAAACATTGCGATGGCGAACAGACATAGTGGACATTTCTTCCTTGAATTTTTGAAGTGATGGTTATTGGCTAATTGGCCTCTTACACAAGGATAACTGGAAGCACTTCAAGAAAATTCAGGTTGTACATTTCAGGTTTAACCAAGCAGCCACGAGGTCGCTGTGTGACCCTTGGTGATTTTCCATGGGTACAGACCCAATCTGTACACCACGGTTACGGGCTTCTCTGAGCCAGCGCAGACCGCAGCACCGGTCCAGAACCAACAGGAAGTCCAGGCGCTTTCCCAGGAGCTCAGTGGGATCGATCAGGATGTCATCCTCTCCTAGTGGCCTGAGCACACACACATGCACACACACACAAGCACACACACACACATGCACACACACACACACACACACACAAACACGTGCACACACACACACAAGCACACACACACACGTACACGCGCACACACACACACACACACACACAGACACGTGCGCACAAACACACACACAATGGCATCAACCTCAGCATGACATGCGTTCATTGTGTCATGATCAACCCCAAGCGCAGACCTCACAGCTGTGAAGAGGAGAACTCATCATTTCATGCATCCAATAACTAATAGAAACTAATGATATGTATGTAGCCAGAAGGTCCACATGACAGTTTGACACAGACAGAAAACAGCCTTAGATGGAAAACCAACCAATTGTTACTGATTACTAGAAAATACGTCCTGAGGGGGAAGCAGCTTTGAATGTGAATATTAATATTGCTGATATCTCCTGCCCTCAGGCCTTTACTAAATGGTCTAAATGGCACTACAGGAGATGGAGCAATGTTACCCACAATCCTGTGGGGTGGCAGGGCACCAGCTGTGTCTGCAGTATTGCCTCCTCTGTGCCCTCCGACCCTACCACCTCCACCTGTTCCTCCACAGGAATGCGGAAAGGCAGGGACTGGAGCCACAGGTGGGCGCTGCCTAGGTGCAGGGGCTCCAGCGGATCCCAGAAAGGGTCTTTGTCTCTGGGCAGAGGAGCCGCGTCCGTCCCCTCACCAACCACAGCCTGCTGCTGGTACAGCTCCTCCATCAGGAACTTGCGATTGATGAACTTGGCCTTGGACCACACCCACACCTATGGACAACACAATACACCTATGGACCACACCCACACCTATGGACAACACAATACACCTATGGACAACACAATACACGCATGGACCACACCCACACCTATGGACAACACAATACACCTATGGACCACACCCACACCTATGGACAACACAATACACGTATGGACGACACAATACACGCATGGACCACACCCACACCTATGGACAACACAATACACGCATGGACCACACCCACACCTATGGACAACACAATACACGTATGGACGACACAATACACGCATGGACCACACCCACACCTATGGACCACACCCACACCTATGGACAACACAATACACCTATGGACGACACAATACACGCATGGACCACACCCACACCTATGGACAACACAATACACGCATGGACCACACCCACACCTATGTACAACACAATACACCTATGGACAACACAATACACGCATGGACCACACCCACACCTATGGACAACACAATACACCTATGGACAACACAATACACGCATGGACCACACCCACACCTATGGACGACACAATACACGTATGGACCACACCCACACCTATGGACGACACAATACACGCATGGACCACACCCACACCTATGGACGACACAATACACGTATGGACCACACCCACACCTATGGACGACACAATACACGTATGGACCACACCCACACCTATGGACGACACAATACACGCATGGACCACACCCACACCTATGGACGACACAATACACGTATGGACCACACCCACACCTATGGACGACACAATACACGCATGGACCACACCCACACCTATGGACAACACAATACACGCATGGACAACAGACAACACAATACACGTATGGACAACAGACAACACAATACACGTATGGACCACACCCACACCTATGGACAACACAATACACGCATGGACAACAGACAACACAATACACGTATGGACCACACCCACACCTATGGACAACACAATACACGCATGGACAACAGACAACACAATACTTGATAATCGAACTCTCTTTAACCCGCATCTACTCTACCATCTCAGGCCTGTGGGAGTGAGCAGATGGTCATGACGTGTTATAGATCAGGACCAAAGAGTAAAATCCTTCTCTAGGATTTTTCAACTGTGTTTCAACTGTGTGCATTTGCTAATTAGCGCAAGCACATCATTAATTAGTGAAATAAACTTGCCGGTACAAAATCAAAGCTCCACTGAATGTTGGCTCTACGTCTGATTCTTTCATCACTTCAAATGTCTTCTCATGATTTTAACCTAATTTCAATTTAAAAATTAATTTAATAAAAAAAATCACCTTTAAAAAGTCACCTTTAAATAAAATATCTAGGATTTTCAGATTTTCAGAAGTCAGTGGCCCATGACAGACATTTTATCTATAAGGGAACTGTTGCTCACCGGCACAATTCATGACACTGTGTTTTAGTGCATGGCCTCTGATGTATGTTTATTCTGTAACGGAGCCGACTGAATGCTCGGATCACCTGCTTCCTCTCCACACACGTCACCCTGACCGTGATCTCCTTCTCCAGGTCGTGACCCTTCGAGTCGGACATCGCAAGATTCTTGATTTCCAGCTTAAATTCCACCCCCTGAAAATGCAGCCTAAAATAACGCCAGCGAAACACTTGCAGAACTTCAGAGTGATGACTGAGCGAAATACCCACAGTTGAGCTAACATGGGAATATTACACGTGTGTTGAAGCCAGTCACCTTGCTGAGCTCCTGACTCATTTGGTTTGCCTCGGCTACCATGGGCATCAGCCTGATGTAGTCGTAGAAGGCAGCCAGAAGGCTCGGGTTGGACTGGACAGGTCCTGGGGTGACACAACGAAACCTTTAATAAACACAGCGAAACCTTTAAGACAAGACACACACACACACGTCACACACGTACTTTGGTCTCGCTCGTCACGCAGTGAGTCAAGGCGGATGCCTTCAGCAGCTGCCAGTTCAGAGTGGAAGTAGTCGTAGTCAAAGCGGCTCCAGTCGTCTGTGGCGCGTTCCGCGGGGAAGCCGATGAACAGATAGGTGCTGTTGGAGCCCAGGATGAGCCGGTCCTGCCCAGCGAACAAAGCCACAACAGTCCTACCAAAGCAACCAATCTAACGCCAGTCTGAGAAATGACGTCATACCTGTTTACCAGATTACAGAACTCATTGTAAATAAACGCTCACTCAAAATCGTCAACTTTCTGTTAAAAAGAATTGTAAAAACTCATTTGAAATGATGAATTGGAAAAGCCAGTAGGTGAAATGTTGACGTTTAGGACACACCAAATGCTGCAGTTCTGTCTTCTCAGTTATGGGTACACCATTGACAGTGACCTTTGACCCTGACACTGGAGTAACCGTTACTCTGTGCTGCTGATTGGAGAATATGGCATGTCTCTTCTGAATACTATGGACAAACAACATTAACAAACAGAGCTTATACTTAACAAACTGACAACAAAGTCACACATCTAAGAGTTCCAGTATATGTACTGTAAGAAGTAAAGGATATTCCTAAATACGTATTCAGAAATGTCTGTTACTTAAATGGGAAAACTATACTGTACCCCAAACCCCTGATTGATATGGACTTGGGTGAACTGTCTTCCAGACCAACATCCCAGTCACCTTAAATGTAAGTTAATGTCATTACATTTCTACAGCACAAGTGTCGACCAAAGCACTGTACATAGTTAGGAAAACAAAAAATATCCAATGCTAAGCAGATGTAAAAATGTTGTTAGCATTGTGACAGTTGGACAAAACCACTGACCCTCCTGAATGAAATGCTTGATGACCCCGGAGAGCTGGGCATCTTCGTTGACGTTCAACATGTATGGGAACATCTGCATCATCCTCCTCTCCTAACAGAACAACGACAAACAGAGAGGCATTAAGCTGATAGAGCGTACAGTAGAGCACATGATAGACCACATGATAGAGCACAATAATGCATACAATAGAACGTAGATAGAGCGTACGATAGAGCACATATGATACTGAACACTACCTGTGTGATGTTAGTGTACTGAACACTACCTGTGTGATGTGTACTGAACACTACCTGTGTGATGTGTACTGAACACTACCTGTGTGATGTTAGTGTGCTGAACACTACCTGTGTGATGTTAGTGTGCTGAACACTACCTGTGTGATGTGTACTGAACACTACCTGTGTGATGTTAGTGTGCTGAACACTACCTGTGTGATGTGTACTGAACACTACCTGTGTGATGTGTACTGAACACTACCTGTGTGATGTTAGTGTGCTGAACACTACCTGTGTGATGTTAGTGTGCTGAACACTACCTGTGTGATGTATACTGAACACTACCTGTTTGATGTGTACTGAACACTACCTGTGTGATGTGTACTGAACACTACCTGTGTGATGTGTACTGAACACTACCTGTGTGATGTTAGTGTGCTGAACACTACCTGTGTGATGTGTACTGAACACTACCTGTGTGATGTTAGTGTGCTGAACACTACCTGTGTGATGTATACTGAACACTACCTGTGTGATGTTAGTGTGCTGAACACTACCTGTTTGATGTGTACTGAACACTACCTGTGTGATGTTAGTGTGCTGAACACTACCTGTGTGATGTGTACTGAACACTACCTGTGTGATGTTAGTGTGCTGAACACTACCTGTGTGATGTATACTGAACACTACCTGTGTGATGTTAGTGTGCTGAACACTACCTGTTTGATGTGTACTGAACACTACCTGTGTGATGTTAGTGTGCTGAACACTACCTGTGTGATGTGTACTGAACACTACCTGTGTGATGTTAGTGTACTGAGCCTCCCAGTCTTTAAGAGCCTCCTGTAGGTGCTGCTCCCACAGTGTCTGAATTGCTCTGATCTGCAGCTCATTGTGGGTCAGCAAACGTCGCAGTTCCTCTGCAAATAATATGAAGATCGGACTTGTAAATGGACAGAACTTTACATAGATAAATCTTTATCAGTCCCACGTGTAACTTGCAGGTCATACATTTTAATAATATGATTACAAGATGTAATCCCACACGCCCACATGGAAACAAGTCTATCTGCTGGTTTCCCCAAAGTCTCAGCAAAGTGAAAAGATGACAGAATCCTGTATTCCTCTCCAAACATGTCTGCAGTAGTGAGTACTGGTCTCTTGGTCTCCTCGCCGGCCCTCCTGGTCCAGTCTGCTCAGTCTCAGTAGCAGCTTAGCGTTCTCTGTCTTGAGCTCGTTGACCAGGCGCTCTGTGGGTCCCTCGTTCACCACAGCCTTGTTCTGAATTCGCTTAGCCCTGCCAACAGAACAGCATTACAGCACAGTACACCACCATTACATCACAATACCATTACATCACACCACTATTACATCACACCACCATTACATCACACCACTATTACATCACACCGCCATTACAGTACACCACCATTACATCACACCGCCATTACATCACACCACTATTACATCACACCACCATTACATCACACCGCCATTACATCACACCACCATTACATCACACCACCATTACATCACACCGCCATTACATCACACCACCATTACATCACACCACCATTACATCACAATACCATTACATCACACCACCATTACATCACACCACCATTACATCACACCGCCATTACATCACACCGCCATTACATCACACCGCCATTACATCACACCACCATTACATCACACTACCATTACATCACTCCACCATTACAGCACACCGCCATTACATCACACCACCATTACATCACACCGCCATTACATCACACCACTATTACATCACACCGCCATTACAGTACACCACCATTACATCACACCGCCATTACATCACACCACCATTACATCACACCGCCATTACATCACACCGCCATTACATCACAATACCATTACATCACACCGCCATTACATCACACCACCATTACATTACACCTCCATTACATCACACCGCCATTACATCACACCACCATTACATCACACCACCATTACATCACACCTCCATTACATCACACCACCATTACATCACACCACTATTACATCACACCGCCATTACAGTACACCACCATTACATCACACCGCCATTACATCACACCACCATTACATCACACCGCCATTACATCACACCACCATTACAGCACACCATTACATCACACCGCCATTACATCACACCACTATTACATCACACCACCATTACATCACACCACCATTACATCACACTACCATTACATCACACCGCCATTACATCACACCACCATTACATCACACTACCATTACATCACTCCACCATTACATCACACCACCATTACATCACACCGCCATTACATCACACCACTATTACATCACACCGCCATTACAGTACACCACCATTACATCACACCGCCATTACATCACACCACCATTACATCACACCGCCATTACATCACAATACCATTACATCACACCGCCATTACATCACACCACCATTACATCACACCGCCATTACATCACACCACCATTACATCACACCACCATTACATCACACCACCATTACAGTACACCACCATTACATCACACCGCCATTACATCACACCACCATTACATCACACCGCCATTACATCACACCACCATTACATCACACCACCATTACATCACACCGCCATTACATCACACCACCATTACATCACACCGCCATTACATCACACCGCCATTACATCACACTACCATTACATCACTCCACCATTACAGCACACCACTATTACATCACACCAGCATTACATATTTCAAAGGGCCCTACCGCTCTGCGTAGCGTAGGGTGGAGATGGACTCCTCGTAGCAAATCTCTGCAGGACTCACTGTTGCAATCTGAACACAAGAGATGGATGAAACTCAAGGAAGATGGAACACAAGACCAGGAACACACGCTCAGGTCCTCTTAACCAGCCTTCCTATGAACGCTCATACAAACCAAGGAAACAGATCAACGCGATGTTACCATGACAGTACGACTGTTTCCGCCCAGTGCTGATTGTAGGAGTTTGGTCAGGATGGAGTCTCTGTATGGAATATGCACCACCTTCTTCCCCAATGCCACCTCTGCCAGAGCACTGTAGCAAAACGAAAACAGAACCGACACTCACCACTGACACTACAGACCAGAGAGGGTTTAGATGTCTTCAGAAGTTCCCAGAATGTATTTTTTCCACCAGAAGCTCCTCAGGTGATAAAAACTATTTACCATATGTTTAATGGAAAACGACATTAGTTTATATTCTTCAGGTGTTCATACACACCTGATAACATTGCCCAGCGTGGTCAGACTGAGATTGATTGCTGTGCCCTCTTTCAGTCGGTCGACCTCTGACCCTGAACACCTCTGCCTCTCACTGCCTGCCAGGTCCACGAGGTTGACGTTTGACTGCTTCGTGATGCACTCCTTACAGAAGATCTGCGGTCACACAGAACAATTAGACTGCAACCAACACTAATGCTACGGTTAAGACGCCTTAACATTTTCTAACACCTAATGGAGCATAAGGTGATCTAAATCACAATAATGATCTTACGCTTTATTTCTATTCGAATAAACATTTTTTTGCGCTAGTCTTCATAAGCTTCTCACAAACGAGTGAAAATGTGACAACTCTGCGACAGGCGGTGAGACATTAGTCACGAGCACCTGCTTGAGCTGCACGACGATGAGCATGTGCGAGCGGCTGCTGGTAGCGTTCACGTGCGTGGCGGCGGTAGTGCGTGTGCGCGTGCCCTGCTCCATCAGCTGCTCCACCTGCAGCGCGCTCTCGCACGGCACTTTTCTAAGCCCCTCCACGTAGAAGCCCCGCTGCTGATCTTCCCGCACGCGCAGACCGCCGGGAGAACGACTCGTCTTGGAAAGCAAGTCTATAACCTGGGCAGAGCAGGTCGTGTAGGTACTGCACTGATGCGGGTTACTCCATATAATGTAGCACTATGTCCGCATACAGAGTACTGTCCATCAGCGCCACCCATTATAGCCCTCAGTGGGAATGAATAACGGAACTGAGAAACATTTGACTGCCTTACCTGTTCGTTGTAGATTTCTAGCATACTATAGAAGACCTAAAAACAGGGAAATGTTTCATAGAGGCTTGTTAAAATCCTCGGGGGATAAAACAAAGGCTCACTGAAATAAATCAGTCACACGTAGAATATCGCGATTACATGAAAACAATCATTATTTAAACTTGTGCTGGAATATGAAACCTGGCACTGTCGGCTGTCATGGTGACTCCTGATGAACTGGAACAGCCTGTGACAGAGGGTCGGTACCAAGCCTTTGTTAGGCCCACTGCCCACCATGGAGTAGCTCTTCCCGGAACCGGTCTGTCCGTACGCCAGCAGAGTAGCGTTGTAACCCTGCAGCGCGTTCTCCAAGATGCCTTGGCCAAGCCCCTGAAATACACTCGCCTGTGTGTTGTCACAAGACGCTGGGTAAGATTTGTGAATCATCAGTGTAAAAGGGCATTTATTTCTATATTTATTGCCACATCTGCTTACACGTACATCCTATTTAAGTTTTTGTTCCTTATGCATAGGCAAATAATATTACCACTGTGATACCTGATCTGCGTAGCGTCCTCCCGCCTCCTCGGGCACGAACAGGCCCTCTTTATTCCTCACGAAACCACTGTGGGACCAGTAGGCGAAGTCAAACGTGAAGACGCGCCGATTCTGCTGGTTGCGAGGGTCCTGAATGGTGAGGTTGCGAGCGCTCATAGAGATGATGCACCTGCTTCCCGCATCCTTCTCCCGCTTGAGGGTTGAAGATCAGAGGAGAGAGGAGCGACTTTATCGCGTCTCGTGTACAGTGAACACACAGTAAAGCAACTTTACAAAAAAGCAAATCTTAAAGTGCGCTATTGCTTTTAAAGGCTCGCTTGATTTGTGAGCGGTCTGTGCGCACCTTCACGTCAAAAAACTAATGACAACACTTTAAAATGTTATGTAATGTTATAAAAAGAGAAGCACTGAATGCCGTGACAGCCCGGTGTACTGACCTTATTAAAGGGCCGGACACGCACAGCTACCTTCACGCAGTCTTTACCGGCCATGTCGCTTCGACTTCGAGTCTTTGCAGTACGACCCGAAAACAGCGAGGAGCGCATGGACGCAGCGTAACATGAACGCGGGACGCGCGTACAGGAGGTAACATGAACCAGGCCAGCATCTAACTTTCTCTCAACTTGTTGAAGGATGAATAAATAATACATGCCACCGTGGTCTCGGATCGCTCCCACTAAGCATCAATGTATGAAATATTGGTCATTTGTATTGAGGCTACTTATAGCAGTGAGCTCAGCTCGAGCGGTTCGTCTACATAGAAGCACCGTTAGCTTAATTTACTTGGCACGATAAATTCTGCATAACCTGTACATCCGTGCATCACTACTGGAATCTGAAATCCCATTTGAACATTATTCTATTGGATATGATGAAACTGAGAGGCATTAAAATCGGTAATTAATCATCATCCCAAAACGTTCATGCATAAAGACTTCAGTACATGACATTACACTGTTGTGTGTGTGGAGATAGGAGCCGAGGTCATAATTGTTTTGGATTTTTCATTATAGTTTTATTTCATTGTGACTTTCTAATTGAGTTAGTTTTATTATTTTTACTTAGTTTTAGGTCAGAGTAAATATTGTGTAATAAAAACTCAACAAAAGATACCATTTAAAAATGTATTCAGTCACCATTGACAACCAGCTGTCCACAAAAACTGTAACAATCCACACGATAGTGCTGCTGAAAATGGCCAATGGACTAAAGACACACATGAACATGATACAAACTTATTAATGAGACACACATCCCACTCGGGGGCTCAATCTGAGAAAAACAAACCAATAAATTCTACAGGTTTAATTTGGCAGTCCATTATGGCCGTGTCCTTCCCGATGCTCCCAAGCCGGGACGTGGCTTCTCTGCCAGGGGGGCTAGTCAAGGTCCCGGCCGTGTGCAGCCCTGTCAAGCTTTTCCAATGAGACCGAGACTCATGGGGTTTCCTACATATTTTATCACCCGTTTTCACTACAAGACACTTGTAACTTTCTCGCAGTCGTATTTAAAGAAACCCCATACAGGTCTAGACTTTTGCCGTCATCGTTTTGCAGGCTGGCGTTGTGCGCAGAAGTGGGCCGGAAACGTGACATGACGTCACGCAGCACGAGGCCGGCTAACGTAAAACTGCTAGTAGGAAAAAACGGTTTCATATCAGGGCACAAGGCCTCTAAATAAACACGAAAACAAAAGGCACATCGGTCAGTACGTTTTAGTAATTTGGCAAACACGCAATACAGTTCGTTAGTTATCGTTTTTTAAATTACCAATTTTATTTAAGTTAACAGAAAATATTTCCTCAATGTTTTCGTTATTTCGTTCGTTGTCATTGACGAGGACCTCGGCAGGAGCATCAGAAACGTGGACGCTCACTTTTATCAAACAAGTGAGATGAACATCTACCCACCTCAGTAACCACCTGCAATAACCAACACCCATGTCACCATAAACAGAGGAACTATTTTTCCATGGAGTCAAACGAACACAGAATTCACTCCAAGCCCACGCTTACAAAAATAACAAAATAACTCACAAGTATCAAATTTTATTTATAACATACCTAAAAGACTATTTACAATTGTGTCAACTGGTAGAAACGCACATTTAAAAACTAAGACATCTTTTTGGTGTTCAAGTCCCTCAGTACTCCATACTGTAAACATAATTTATATAAAATTATTTCCATCTCCCAAATTACCTTTAATTTTTCCAAAAAAAAAAAAAGTATCTATCGTTTGTTACCTTAATTAGAAAACAGCAGGCAGCAAAATCTTCATAAAAGGAAAAGGGCAAAATATATGATGTATAGTCAAAATCAGAAAAGAGAAAAACCAGCAAGCTCGTCCATCCGAGTCCAACCACAGAGCTCTGAAATGATACGGACGTAGTCCAGGTCAGATCTTCTTCCTTCGTGTGACCGGTTTGGGGAAAATGGACTCCATCATTCGTTTGCGCCTGAGGTTCATCTTAAGGGTAGGCACGTCCTTCTCCTCGCTCCTCTTCAGAGGCCTGGAGACCGCCTCAGCAGGACTGGCCAATGGGGACAAGAGATTGATCTCTATAGGCGGTGCAGGTTCAGACGCTCTTGTCCTGTTAGAAGCAGTGAGTAGTTACTACGTGGCTTTAAAGATACAGCATTCAGGGCAACATTCAGTAAATGATTTGCCTAAATAGGCCAGACGTGGGGAACTAACTAAGGACAACGTTTACCGAGTGGCTCTCTTTCTCACTTTGACCTCTTCAACTTCTGTTGCGACCCCTGATGGATTCTTGTCCTTTAACACAGAGAAGCAGAAAGATCTGAACCTGAACAAGGACACTTGGAGTCTTACCTGAGCATAGGGTCACATGACAATATCACAGTGCTGTAAGACGCCACCAGGCTCTTTACCTCCACAAGGTGGGCCGTAACAGAAGTGGCATGTCTTGTTCGTGCAGCAGGTGGCGACGATGCATCCAAAACACCGTCCACCTTAACAGTAGATTCCCTGTTCCCTCCTGTATGAACAGATCATCAGTCATTCGTTTAGAAAGAGAGATGCAAAACAATAGCGTTAACAACACACACGGCGAGAAGCACATCACCTCTGGTTCTTTGCAGAGTGGAGGAATCAGGTTTGTGGATCTTGCTGGCCCGCGTTCGTCTGACGGGTGCGGTTGACGTGTTCCCGGCCCCGCGCGTTTCAGCAGACCCCGTCTCCTGCGTCTCCTCACCTACATTCAGATCGTCTCTCTCGGCAAAGGACACTGCAGATTTAGTGGTTCTCCTCCTGGCACGGACTATTCCTGTAACTACAGCAACTCCACTTTCTTGATTGGCTCCTTCATGTCTTAGTCTCTCCATCAAGGCATTAGCCAATGGGTTTGCGGTCTCGGTGTGCAGAGGCGGCTCTTCTTTCTCAGGCTCCTCCTCGTGGTTCCAGAGCTGGCTCCGAGTTAATCGTCTTGAAACATTTTGTAGCTGAGCGTCGTCAACCACCAAGGTGATGTTGGCTTTCTCCACCGTGCTGCCTCTGGCCTTCCTCCTGCTCCTCGTCGGGGTAAGGAGAGGTGGGTGTAGAACCACTGCATCCTCCAAAGCGCCCTGCTGGAACCTCTCTAGTGCCAGGCTTAACCCCCTGCGAGACTTGCGCGTCCCCCTGCTGGGACTAGGGGGCGCTACAGCTGGCGGCGCCGTCTCTACCTCCTCAGGGGCCTCGGAACGTGGCTCTGTTGCGTCTGAGGTCTTGTGCTTTGTCCTCGCACTCTGCCTGGTGTGCGCCATGGTCTCATCATTCACGACAATTCCCTCCGCCGGGTGGTCGTCATCACTGGCGACGTTTGTGGTCCTGGTCCTGCGAGAGCTCTTCTTTGGAGTGGCTTTCTGTGGAGTCCTGCGTCCTGAAGCTGAGAGCTTGGAGCCTTTGTTTGAGGGAACGTCCTCCTCGTTTTGCAGCTCTAGATCAACGTTTCGGGCACTTCTCCTGGGGGTAACAGGAACTTGAGAGTCCTGCAGCTGCACTGTCCTCCGTGTGACGCGTCTTGGTGTAGAAGGAACCTTGGAATCGGACTGTTCCTCATCTGAAAGGTCTTTCTCAGACTCTGCAGGAGCCAACGGAAATGCAACGGTTTTCCTGCCTCTTCGTGCTGGGCTTCGCTGTGCTTTGGTCACCACGGTGACTGCCTCTTCATTATTTACTGCCACGTGTGCGGACGCATCTTCTGAGGGAGACTCATGACTCTCTGTGGTTTTAAGCGATTTAAGTTCTACATCCTTGGATGTTGAACTCTCGGCTGTAACAGACACTTGGTCTTCAACCACATCCTTACTCACTTTAGGAAGATCTCCATCTTCGTCCTTAACCTCCTCGGCAGGCATGGGGCTTCCGTGATGAGTGTCTCCTGACACTTTTCCTTCTTCGTCCTCTTCCGGGTGAGCAAAGGCGATGTCTTCATTGTCTCCATTCTCACACGTGTTGTCCGGATACACGGAGGACGCAGCCATTTCAACAGCAGGTTCCAACACAGGTGTGCACAGCAGATCCACCTTCATCTGCCCAGACTTCATCTCCTCAGGATGGGTGTCCTCAGGAAGGGTGTCCTCAGCCAGATCGTCTAGATGCTCTGGAGCACATGGTGCACCCACAGGAACAGCCTCAACCTTTGCTGACGGCACTTCCTCCATCAGCTGCTCATCAGGAACTTGTCCCACGTGCTCTAAGCAGGGCACGTCCGCGGGAGCAACTGGTGGGCTTCCTGAATCTTGAGGCGGCGTAGCGGTCAGATCTAAACGGTGATCAGGCTTCAGGTCTGAAGCAACTGCTTCTTCATCATCATCTGCATCCAGCATGAGAGAGAAGGTAGCGCAGCCACCAGGGGGCACTTCCTCTAGCCCACCCCCAAGAGCCTGCAAAGAGCCTCCAGCCAGAAGCTCTTGATGGTCAGCAGCTAGCTCAAGAGGAACCAGCAGAGTGGTGGAAGGCTTGAGCTCCGTGTAGCACACGGGCACGTCTGCTTCCTCACCCAGGTCCGCAGGCTCCAATCCCACCATCACTACCTCTCCCTCCTCCGCCATGACGCCATCAATCATCTGCAGGGTGAAAACAAAGTAAAGATGTAGCAGTAGGAATAACAAAAGCACAACAGAAACACCTCACACATGTGGACGACTGACCTCCAGCTGTGTGTGTGAAGCCTCCAGCGACAGCACGGCCGCACGCTGCTCGTGGAGGTACTGCTCGTCGGGCGGGAGGTCCTGGAGATAGAGTACAGGAGCAGGAGGCAGCTGCTGGCTGACAGAACCTTGAACTTCCTCTATAATCTCCACTTCACTACCAGAGTCTTCGTCCTCTTCGTCTTCCTCCGCACCGGATTCCTCGTCAGACTCCGCACTGGAGAACTCTTCACTGTTCAGGCTGACAACAGCTAGACGGGAACACGGGCAAAGGTTTTAGTTTTGGAAAGAAAACTACGAGAAAACGAATAAAACTACCAAGATCTTCCAACTATGCGCCACAGAAACAGTGAAATGCTCACAGCGAGACTCGGAGGTTGTGGCTTCTGAGGAGCTGGCGGACTTGTGCGCATCCAGAGCAGACGGAGCCCCGGCCGCAGGTTCCGACTCACAAATGGAGTTACTGGGGAAATGAGGAAGAGGTTGAACAGGGATCTCCATAGCAACAGGCAAAAGTAAGGTGATGTTAAAGGTGATGTACCTGTTAAAGGTGCCCCAGGTGTCTGACTGCCCTTTAATGCCAGAGCGGGTCAGTGGTGGGGACTCATTACCAAACAGGTGACGCTCCACAAAGTCATCCAGGTCTGCAAGTAAAGACTCACATTACTGAATAGCTGCATTCCATTCTACACGGCGCCTAATGGGCTTGTATTCCCTACACACTAATACATTTAGGTCACGGCAGCCGCAGCCGATTAAGTCCCTGCATTCTGAATGTGCAGTGGAATCATGCAGAAGACATGGTGCACGTCACATTAGTCTCTCTCCACAGCTGGACAACTATGGCAACAGGCTGCCTGCAATATTTTTTCATTAAAAAACATGTATATATCCCTGCGAGACAAGCAAGCACAGACGCATTGCTGTTTATGTGCTGCTTCATGACAATGATGACAGGCAGTTGGGTAGACGTTCGTGCCATCATAATGATTAACCGTTAGCCACGACTCGCTACAGAGTCTGAAGTTCCCTGTGAACTTCCTATGGTTTGGAATTTCCCTTGGCCGAATTCGTTGTGTAGTTCACGACTAAAGTGACTGTAATACACCTTATAACGGAGTATGTACAAATAAATCACACGTCCTCCAGGGTTCGTGAACAGGTCGTTCCAATGGATAAAACAGAAACAGGTTCTTCAAAGAGCCTGAACCTGATATATTTCATAAAACCTGTATTTCATTAAAAAAGAAACAACAAAAACTGCAAGGGCTCCTTCCATGTCTGGCAGGTGTAAACAACCCTCACCTGTTGTCTCCTGTTCATCTCCTCTAGACTCATGGTTAACCACCTCCGCAGCGAGAGGCTCAGTGGTTGGTTCCTCAGGCATGATTGTGGGTTCACTGTTTGGTTCCTGTGACGTGGACTTCAACTCTGCGGAGCTCTGACGTACGACGGAGGCGACGGAGGCTTGTGATGGTGCAGGACGAGGCTCCTCTGGAGGTTCAGTGATGGACTCCTGAGTGATGAAGGCCTCACTAGCCGATTCCAGAGCTCTACTAGCTGCTAGCTCTACTTCCTTAGGAAGACGCAAAGCACAAGAGACCAGCGCTGGCTGAGTCGCTACTGCGGTTTCTTCGGGGTGATGATTCAGCATCACTGCTGCCACAGATGGAGAGTCCGATTCCTTCACCCACAGTAATGGTACTTCGGACCCCTCAGGCCCGTGGCGCACTCGGCCCGCTTCCAGCGTGGTGTTCTCGTCCTGTTCTTCACCACCATGGCGTTTCTCTTCACCTTCATCTGGATCCGCCTGCATTTCAACCTCAGAGCTGCCTTCTGCCTTCTCCACCTCACTGACCATTTCTCCATCCGCACCAGCCTCCGTCTCTTCTGCAGGTCTAAAAGCCGAAGGGAGTTCCCCTGTAGCGCCATCATCAGGTGAGGGAATAATGACCAACTCTGCAGTAGCTGCCAGTCTAACAACCACCTCCTCGTCCGCACCGTCTGCCGGGGACAGGTGGTGCTCCAGCGCCCGCCTCGCCAGGTCTCCAGGAGACAGAGCGTTGTGGAACTCCAGAGTGACGTCTGAATTAATGGAGTGGGCGCTGGTCTCGTGTCCCAGACTGGGCCTGTGAAGCAGCGTAGGCAACACCAACTTGGGCTCCTCGGCCAGGATCTCTCCAGCCAAGGAGCCGTGAGGACCCGTCTTCTCCGGTGTCCCTTTGTCTTTTACGGGAGACATAAACAGCAGCTTGGGCTCCTCCCCGTCCCCCTCGTCCACGGATTGTTCGCTCCATGCCTCAACACCTCCCTCTGGTGGCAGGGGGGGTCTCTTCAGGCGTCCAATCTCACTGCTTGCAGCAAGCTGCAGAAGAACCACAAGTGGAAGTCAAAAAACGTACAGTGGTCGCATTAGGACCCGTGGTGCAGTAAAGTGGCGACTGCTTTACCCCATTGCTCCAGTGGAGGGCGCTCCTGTGCAGGTCTGGGGAAGCGGCCTCCTCGATGAAGGTGATGCGGCTCTCCTTGGGGCGTAGAGGAGGCGTGACTGATCGGCCAGGTGAGGCAGAGGGTGTGGCCACAGGTGTGGGGCGGAGGCTGCTCCTCAGGATGGACTGGGGGGTGAAGGAAGGGAAGACCGGACCTGACGCAGCCAGAGCTCGGGCCCTCTGTGTGGGGGGGAGAGAGGACGTATATGGGTTAGTCTGTCATCTCTTAGAGGCAATGGGCACCGCCAATGGGTTAGGGACAACAGTCAGCCAGCCAATCAAAACAGGTGACAGCGCCGTGAGGCACGTGGTAGCACCTTCACTACTTGTGGTGTCTGCAGGAGACTGAGTTCAGGCGCCTTTGAAAGGCTCCTGGGGGAGGCCCATGCAGTAATGGGTCTGTGCGGGGAGCCCTGGGCGAGAAGCTCCGGAGACGTCCGAGTAGACGGCTGCACCACCAGGTCAAGAAGCCTAAGATACAGTACAAAATGATTATTTTAGGAAAAGAAAGCTAAATTGGAGAGAATGAAGTCACACAGGCAGATTTACCTCGACGCCCTCTTGGTCAACATGTTGATCGGTGTTCCGACAAAGGCCTCGGGTACGTTAAGGGGACGAAGATGTGGACTAGCCTCAGGCACATCTGGCTCTCTAGGGCTGAAAGACAAAAGCGATTAAAGCTGTCGGTGTTATACAATACCTCGGAAAGGGGATCTGACAGGCAATTCAAAGACAGCAAAAAAATATATATAAATATATCTAAAATCAAATAAACGAAGGAAGCGTGTAAGGCACCTTCTGAGAGGGGACGCTTCAGTGGGGGAGTCCTTGCCTGCCCTCACTTCCTCCACCTTCCAGAGGACGCTCTTGATGAAGGACGCTCTGGTCAGAACTGTTTCAGCAGCAGATTGCTTGGCCACAGTCGATAAAGGCTGAGGCCTCGTGACTATGGCAGGGCACAAAACAGACAGAATGACACCAATTACAGCCATAACAAGAAGCCTTCACGTCCACAGCTAGACAGCCAAGCTCATCAGACTCGTTCTCTTTCTGGAGAAGCACTTTGCAATCTCCTCACAAAATGGGGAGAACTGGTTTCCTTCTCTGCACCTTCTCTGAGGATGGTGGTGGGGTGGTGGTACGGCTTCGCCCGCTCGATGGCAAGCTTCCTCTGTGCCCTGGGCAGAACTTTCCCATACTGGCCCAGGATGGAGTTCCTGGCGTTCGACCTCTCCTTCGTCTTAGGGTCTCGATCGGCCTGAAGGACAAGATGGCGTGAGGGTTCAGTGCTTTTCCTGAAGACTCCTGCCCCGGCGACTCTAAGGGTGTGGTTACTATACGGTTACTATACGGCTTGGACTCACTGCCTGGTTCATTTTGAGGGTCTGGTTGATCTGGAGAGCAGGCACGTAGTTGGCCTGCTGGAGGTAGTGGACCATGAGAAGCTCCCGGTTCTGAAATCCTCCAGTGCCTTGCAAGAACCGCTCCAAGCACTCCTGCTCGCGCACACACACACACACACACACACCTGCATCAGCTGTCCATGCTCTGTTTCAGCATGTACTGAGGGAGTACCTGTACACACACACACACACCTGCTCCGCGGTGGCGAGCGGCAGCCTGAGCAGCTCCTTCATCAGGTCCAGGTCCTGGCACGTCTCGTAGAGGAAGCGCAGCAGCTCCTCCACGTTCAACCTATCAGCACGCTGCCTCAGCACAGACAAGCCCTCCAGCAGACACCTGCAGGGGTCAACAGGGTTACCCTGGAAGGAGTCTGGTCTGAGGGGTGTGTGTGTGTGTGTGTGTGTGTACCTGTTGTGCAGCAGCACGGAGAGGCAGAGTTTGGCCTGGCTGGTGGAGCTCATGGAGGGCTTCATCACGTGGAGGTAGCGCAGCGCCACGCTGTGCTTGCCCTGACACATCAGCGCCTGAAGGACCCGCCCATGTTGCCATGGCCACAGAGAGTGACTGGTGGTAGGGTGGAGCAAGAGCTCCAGAGAGCTCTGAGAGAGAGAGAGAGAGAGAGACAGGGAGGGAGGTGAGACACTGCTATTAATGTTTGGGAGCTTCATATTTAAACACTGAAGAAATGTGCAGCCTTCTGTAATGTGTGTGTGTGTGTGTGGAGGGTGGGAGGGAAGGATAACATCAAGAAAGAGAGAGAACATCACACAAAAACTTTCACGCTTTCGTGATGAAACACCACAGGTGTCAGCTTCAGTCTCACAACCAGCTGCCCCTGCTATTGTTGCAAGCCTTCGTAAGACACGTGCGTAACGCCCGGGGTCAGTGACGTACCTCGTGGTCATGGTGATCCAGTAACCACAGGCCCTGGACCAGTTTCACCAAGCCAACAGGAATGGCGAAGGCGGTGGGAAAAGACTCCACGGAGGCGCCGCTCTTGTTAGGGAAGGAGTACATGACGTCCAGCAGCAAATAAATAACCTGACAGTTAAGAATTAAAACTCGCACAGACACTTTAAATGGACGTTGGACGCTGCATTAAAGAGTTTCAACATGACGTCAAGACAATATACAGGTAAATACAGGACAAATACAGGATACAATGGCGTGTTTGGCAGATTCGTCAATGTTCTCCAGGAGGTACAGGTCCAGCAAGGCCTACAGACAAACCAAACACCACCATCAAAGCTCTGGAGACCTCCATTCTACCAACCAATCAAAACGGGGTTGGGCTCACGTGGAGCGATGGGGGCGGGTACTGCCCCGTGCCACCCTCGTCCCTCTTCCACAGGTCTGCAAGGCGTTCGCCGCATTGGGCCACCAACCCATCAATCATGAGGCAGTCCGCACACCATTTGTCCCTGACGGCGGGGGGAGGGCAGGATGAAGAGGCAGGAAAACATGCAGGCGCGAGACAAGACAGCGTGGCAACCAAGGCAACCGGTTACGTTAGCAACAGAGAATGAGACGGTGTGTCGTCACCAGCGCGATCACGGCTGTAGTTTGACCTCAGGATGTAAAACACCTAAAAGGTCTGTGCACAACACTAACAGTTACTCAGCAACGCATCAGCGGGGCAACGGCCTTCTCGCACCAAAACTACAACAGAACGCTTCTCGACCAATCAGAGCGTCAGGTCGTAACATATATATGATAATAATAATTACATAATCATGTGGTGTAGTGCACTGCTGTCACCCAGGAGGCCTCTGTGGTGGTGATGTTGAGGACTTACTTCGCTAGTCTTTTCAGCTCCTCTCGTTGCCCTATGTAGTAATTTTTAATCACTGAAAAACTATAAAAGGGCCTCGATATTTGCAGGACGTCGTCGTCGTCTGTTTGGGGAACAAAGCAGGACAAGAAAAGGCTTCAGTACGCGCGTGATGTGGGAGCGCTCGGGGAATCGGTGAGATGAACGGTGCGCGAGTACCGGAGGCTTCGGGGAGCAGGCCGGTGCGACAGAACCACAGCACCACGCGAGCGTAGCGCGAGATCAGACCCGACACCAGGCTTTTGTTCATCAGGCCCACCAACCCTGGATGGAGCAGACATGTGAGTCGGCAAATGGCAGCTTTGGGAATGAAAATAAGTGTGTGTGTGTGTGTGTGTAGTATGTGCGTGCGTGCTACCTCTCTGCGTGAGCTCCTGGGCCTCCGTCAGCAGGCAGTGGAAGATGGTGCTGATGTTGCTCAGCAGGCGTTGGCTGCGCTGGAGCAGCTGCAGCGTCTGCGGGTCGGTGAAGTTGGAGGAGCTGTCGTAGAGGGGTGCGCCTACGGGCAGGAGCGGGGCGGTGAGTGGACAGCGTAATCCCGCCTGGATGACGGTCAACGGTTGGGATTACGGGGGGGGGGCACTCACAGATACGATCCAGCTCCTCCTTGGTGCGCACCACCTTGTGCCACGCCCACTCCAGGATGTAGCGCAGGTTCGCCGCGGAGCTCGGCTGCTCTGTGGGGGAGAAGGCAGCAGGGGGAGCCATTGTCAGCGGCAGAGCAAACACCTGGTCTTCCACACACAGATTAGCCATAAGAACACCAGCACAAACTCTAATGGAAGTCCAGATTAGATTAAGAGTAAAGGAGAGAGTCCTGCACTTACTCTCTAAGCAAAGATGAGATTTGAGTCGGGCTTAACTGCGCAAGACTCTGCAAGAACTTCTCAAATGAAGCCATGATTAGACTCGGACTGGATTAAATCTAAATGAACAGATTAGATTAGGCCCAGATTAAGCATAAAGGCAGAGCCCTCACCGTCAGCCGTCCACTGCTTGATGCAGCCAGTGATCACTCCCAGAGAGCTCGTCTCCACTGCAGTCGTCAAGATGGCGTCCAGCTGCTCCTCCTGTGTGGTGACAAGGTGATGGGACTGCTGAGCAGAAGACGACCAACCTCCTCAAACTCAACCGCCACACAACGGCTAGACAAACCTCTAGACTGGGAGAACACAGTGTGTGTGTGTGTGTGTGTGTGTGGGAGGGACCTGAGAAAGACTAGAGGGCTGCACATCCGCCAAGCGCGAGCACAGCAGTCCCGACACGAGGCAGCGCGAGTATCCGCCGGAGATCCCGTCGCTCAGACTCGGCACGGCCTTCTTCAAGTAGCTCAGAGTCTGTTGGTAACGAGTCACAGTGTAAGCGGCCTTCCGATGTACGTGGAAAACACGCAAGCGTTGCGAGCAGGGCGGGGACCGACCTCCTTCTGATATCCCGCGCAGGTTAAGTGCACTATCCCAGAATTAAGCAGACAGCTCACATCTAGAAGGGAACAGGAAACAGAAGGACGTCTCACAGAAAAGCCGCTGTTCGGATCGCTGCTGCAACGCCAGGTTCTCGACCACAATCGCCGCGGAGGGCTGAAAAGGCGTGTGAAAACTTGCCGAAGTTGTACGTGGTGGGGCTGAAGAACTGCTCCGGGGGAGGGCAGGTGTAGGCCAGGCCTCTGCTCAGGCTGCGGTCATGCACCACCACGTCCAGCAGGGGGCAGGGTGCCGTCATCTCCACAACAGAGTCCAGAGACCACACGGCCAGGTACGGACAGTTCCGCAGAGACTCTCCCGCCCTGGGCACAGACAACAGCTCATTGTGCAGCAGACCAAATTAGGGACACACCGATACAGATGCCAGTACAGTATCGGCCCGATACTCGATACAGGTATCGGCCCGATACTGAGCTCATTTACTCATTCTCATACAAGGCTCCGGTACAAACATCTGATGCCACGGGCCTCACGTATGCTGCCGTGCTAATGAACGGACCAAGCAAAACACGGGCGATATGGAACTACGTCACAACCTATGGCGGCAAGCCAAGCAGACCGCACACCGTGCTCGACAGAAACCTCAAGAGGAGGCACGTCTTCCTACGCCACGAGCAACGTGATGAAACACCTGCGAATTAGATGCAAAACACCAGCTTCCAAAGCAGCAAACAGGAGGGGGAAATAAAAGTCCACACAACCCCAGGTGTGTGAAAATAACCGAACTTCTTCCCCAGTACGTCGATCTCGATGAGCCATTATCGGTTACAGGCGATGACAGAGCATTGCTCACGTAGACATGGCACTACAGTCGGCATACTGCCGCTCTGTAGGACCACAGGGCGTGAAGCATGATGGTGACGTATTATACATCTCCTCCTGCTGATGACTCGGGTTTTGATATGACGAAACGGCGCTGAAGAACTTTTCATACTTTGGCACAGAAAGCAGTAAAACTATTGGGGGGAAAAAGGTCAACTGCTTAAACGGGTGATAAATGTTAAGTGAACATACATTCCAGTTCATTCACCATTCCATGCTGGTTTCTGTTCAGAGACCATCACCGAGACCATCACGGAGCATCAGACCAAGCTACTCCCAAGCTGTGTTCACGGGTGCACAATTCACACAGTTCAGATGATTAGCTAAAACGTGCCACAGCCAAACGCCCCATTGCCAACAGCTCCCCCAAGGTACTGGACAGATTGTACACTGGCACATCTCAGCCTGAATGCTGTGTGGATGCCACAGGCTGCCTCCCAAGCCAGGGGACTTCAGCGAGGCCACCTCACTCAATACCAGCTTAGGCTGAACACCAGCAATCAGTTCAGCAACTCTGGACATCCCGTCCCCTCCAGGGGAAACAGAAGGGAGCATCTCGACTTTCCCAACAGGCACTGCGCTTGCTCTGGATTGGACAAATCGTCTCACCTCAGGGAGTCGGGCATCTGGGCGTGGTACCATCGGTTGATGTCGAAGACGCCGATGGAGGTTGAGGGACGGCCTTGCCCGTAGGACTTCACCTGCCAGCTGAAGATGGCCACGCTGGTGTCGGGCGAGGCCACTGACGGGGGGCGGAGAAAACACAGAAGTGAGCGCGGCGTGAACCTTTGTCGTGCAGCACGGAGGCGCGGGGGTGGAGGGAGGCGTGGGGGGGACGAACCTTCGTTCACGCTGTCCTCCCTGTCTGGGTGCTGCCGGTACTTCTCGATGGTCCTGCAGCTCAGCAGGCGGGTGTTGGTGACGTGGGCGCGGAGCGGAAAGGCGGAGGTGCTGAGATCCTGGGTGTAGCGCTCCTCGCAGTACTCCAGGCCCTGAAACACCATCACCAACACCAACACCATCACCAACAAGCAGTACGGCCAAACGCCCACCTTTATCGCAGGGCTGTGTTGTGTTTTACCACACCGTCATACACACCTCGTACAGAATCTTTCCGGAAGCCAAACACTTCCTCTCTCCGAACGCCAGCTGCAGCAGGTGAAGGCTGACCACGTCCCCTTCGCTGCGCGAAAGAAGAGGGTCTTTAAGTAAAGCCATGCCAAAGAAACAAGCTGGGAGTGCAGAGAATCACCAGGAGCTCCTGGCCGATACAGGGAGGGACTCACTGATCCTGGGCAGACTGCACAGCCCACAGATAGCAGCAGTTCCTGGGGTCGTTCTCGGGCTCCTGGAAGGTGAAGGCATACACAGGCACTCTACCGCCCTCTAGCTGTGAGTGATATCTAAAGAAATAAACAGATTATTAATGGAAATGTTGCCTTCGTGTAGGGTAAATACATAAATGAGGGCAACTATGTCAACGTTAACCAGAACAGACCCGGGTGGTAGGTTTGCTCTCTAAGGTGGCATCTTACTCTTTCTTGAGCGTCTTCATGTTCCACAGCTGCAGGTAGCCATCAGAAAAGCCCACGGCGAGATGGTTGGTGCGAGGGATGTAGTGGAGGCTGGTGGCTGGCGTCCCCGAGGGGCTGCAGAGCTGGAGACACAGGTGCCTGCCCTGCTGGGTCACGCCCTCCCGCAGGCGAGGGATCTCCGACGGAGACTTGTTCACCACCTCCAGATCTGGCAACGCAGCAGGGGAGGGAAATGAACACGGACGGACCTAGGACGCGGCTCTGAGGCACTCCGCCATGTCCATCGAGCGTCGGGCGGAGAAGGAAAGGTCTGGAGACCCGAGATGTGCGGTAGAAGTGAGGCGGTGAGGAGAAGGAGCTTACCCGAGGCCTCCAGCTCCGTCTGAGTGCAGGACATGTCATCCAGGCACAGGTCCACCAGCAGGACGTGGCCGACGTCCGTGACTACGGCCGCCACTCCGAAGAACCAGCGTAAGCTCTGGTGCAGGTGCTGCGTGCCGGCGCTGGCTCCTCCATAACTCACCAGAGGCTCGATGGCCGTGATCTGTGGAAGAGGGTTAAGCAATTCAGCTCCGTGTCACAACCGGCATCGGGACGAGAGAGCAAAACAGAAGTTAGCGCAGAGCCACGTTCAGGGTGCAGACACGGACACAAACCCTTTGGGAACAACAGAGGACTCACTCTGGCCGGAATGACGACGGCCTTGACCACGCGGGAGATGCCCAGGTCGTACAGACAGAGCATGCTGCCCTCCTCCTCCTCCAGGCCCACCAGCAGACCGCTGCGCTTCAGCCAGCCAAAGTCCCGCACCGCCAGGACGCTGGGGGGATGCTCAGACGCCCCGCTGAAGCGGTACGCCGAGAAGCGCTCCCCCGTCGCAGCGTGAACCACCTCCAGCTGGGGACCGCAGGACAGCCAGGCCAGGCCGCCACGCCCTGCTCGCCACACGAGAGACAGTCTGTGAGGAAACACCACTGCAGCCACAGAAACTAGCCCAAATGAGCAGAGGCCTCCCAGTGGCTGTAGGTCGGTCTATCGCGTCTGTGCACACGGTAGTCGTCTGTGCACTGAAGCAGGAGAGCGAGCCAACTCACCGGTGGTGAAGCGCCCGTGTAGGACGGAGTCCAACGTAACCTCATCCTCTCCCAGAGCCTCCACCGTCACCTCAGGGAAGCGGAGCAAACCGCTGGTGACCTGAGCTGCCAGATCACGCATGTTCACTGGAGGGACGCATGTGCACGCACGCAAACACACACACACACACACACACACACACAAACACAAACACACACACTGCAATTAAGAATCTGAACTAGGGCCACTGAATCTAAATGCAAAACAACAAAAAACAATCAAAACAAAACGTGCATGAACATACAGCTGAACGATTCCGCCCCCTTCATATAGTCTGTACACATCAACATGTTCTTTTGCTCATTTCAAAACTACTATCACCACTACACCATGTAGAGAAATAAGTAATATTTTAAAAGCACTGCTTAAACAATGCCAATTGTCATATCTTAAATATAGATATTCTACACAAATGTAGAGTAAGAATTGTCAGGATGTCAGAACTACGTGTGTCTACCATGACCAATCCCTTCTGGGCTGGGTACAACTGTTCTAAGTGTTCTCACAGAACAGTCTCATGTAACCCGAGTAACACAAGCGAACCATGGCATTCAAAGAGCGTCAAACTAAATTACAACTACTGTACAACTGAACATCAAGACTAAACATAACGGAATTGCACCACCAAAACTCCGTGCCGTGCGGGGACACCTCCCAGCTCAAGGAACCTACAACATTCCGGCGTGCTAGTCATATTACAGGCTCTCTAATGATCTACATTTCGCCAAATGCAGAGATGGACAATTATCTGAATTATTGCACACAGGATTCCAGTTTAAGCTACAACGGCCATGTCACACACACACACCACATGTTCGGGGCGCTTAAATCATGCCGGGGGGGCTCCAAGCCCCGGCACACCGCATGCGTGGCCTTTTGTGAGGCCTTTAAGCTACAACAAATGGCACCTGCTGTAATGTTTGCACGAAATGCGTGGACTGGCTAAGATTGTGCGTTAGACAGTGCTTTAATATCAAATCACGTGAGAGTCACATTGATTTTCAATGAACTTCCCACCTAAATAAGATAAGCTGGCTAGCTCAACTCGACCCGGTTGTGTTCCCACATGCTAAAGCTAATGGTCCAAGTCAGCGGGGACTGCGGTGATCACTCTCAAATCTCGCTATCGATATCTATTCTGGCTATGTAGCTGTATGTGTTATACGTGCATTGCTAGCGTAGTGCAGGATAAACAATAAACGAATAAAAAGTAACTACAAACATGAGGCAAACGTGTTTGGGGAAACACTGCAACTAGCGAACCAGGTGAAAGTCACATTTCATCACGCTTTTCAGCAATGGCACGGGCTTTGCGATGTTTTAGACAACTATGGTGAACTTTGCTTTTATACACAGCGCCACACAATGTTCTTGCGACTCTATACCATATGCAATAAAATGAACCCGCGAAGGCGAGTGCGCAGGGCTGCGTGGTGCGCGAGGGCTGGGTTAGCTAAGCTAGCTAATGCCAAATACATGACATTGACACGGCGGCGAATCTACTTTTAAGTGACAGTGAAATTATTCAAAACGAATAGGAAGGCAAAAATGGTTGGGCACTTAAAATACCACACGCGTGTTTTAATCTTCAGTTTGCGCTACTGTTAAGATTCTGTGATCCAAGGCCAACAGTCGTTAGCTATGTAGCCTGTTAGCTAACGGCTGGCTAACGGCATTTACCTGTGTGGTGATCAGAGTCTCAAGTGTGTCGATTATCAAATACGTCGAAAACTGCCCCTGTTTTGTCATAATCCGCCCTCTTTCACACTTAACCTTTTTGCTCGTGTTGAAGGACTATGCGACAAACAGCCAACACGTACACGGTGTGATTAAGTTAGCTAGCAAATTCCCCAACCACCGACTACGACTTGAACGCAGGCGCCATTTCTGTAGCGCTAAAGACAACTGCGCGTTCATCTCCTTCCCGAAATCCCGGACCGTCCCGCGCCAGAAAAGAAATATCGCGTGAACTGAGTTATTCAGGATTTTTGTCCAGTACCTCTTTCCAGTACAATACTACAGTACAGAACTACAGTACTACAGTACAGAACTACAGTACCACAGTACAGGACACCACAACAGGATCCGAATGGTCCTTTATCTCACTCTTGATGAGCCTGTGTTTGATAATTTTGTCTCGTCTGTAGATTAATGGATCCTTAAAAAGAGATGCGGATTATATGTTTATATATTTCAGTTGAATCATCTCAGAAAATCATTGTTATGCACATTTTGCCTGACAGTACAATTAAGGCTAACTTAAAAACTTAATGTGTCGATTATGAATATTTAATTCAAAATAAATTCCTTTCAATAGTTCCATTTAACCACTAGATGGCAGTCTACATCCTTCCCTCTGTTTCTGCTAAAGGGGCAATAGCTTGTGTCTCGCCAGCCCAATTGAACAGAAAGCATAATGGTTTACACGCTGACAGTGTAGCGTTCAGTTTCACTTTGTATTTTTAAATTACACAAGTGTCTTTTTTTATTTGGTAATTATAATAATGGGCCATAATCCGGACACATATGACACAATAATTACACCCTTGAAAAGTAGGCATGAGCGTCTCCTTCTCGTTCTTTCTCTCCTGTAGTGCTCGAGCACATCTTTGAGAGAGTTCTTTCATTGGAGGTTATGTAATTGCGTTTTTCCTCCCCCACACCTCCACCCCCTTCTCCATCACAGCTAACTGCGCTTTGTCCGAATGAATACAGGGACTCTCCTAATCCCTTGGGATACCGCCGTCTCCACATGGACAGGCCTTACACAATACTGCGAGATCCGTGTAAGAACAGTTCCGCAAAACAACGGTGAAAGAAGAAGTAGAAGAAAAAAACACCAACATCTCAATACACAAAACCCTAGATAGATGTTCTGCGCTTTATTTCTCTCCTTTAGCACTGGAAGCAAAAACATTGCCCTCGGGACGATTTCAGGCAGTCTGTGAGTACAGATCCGGACTGCCAATGGGCATCGTTTCAGGAGCAAAACGAAGCGAACTCACTCACTATCTCACTATCAACATATAGTACAGAACTGCTGAGTAACAGCATGTATCTTTCAGCACATGCACGGTGTGCATCAAAGCATCAAAGGCACCCCACATCCTTAAGAAATTATATATATATATATATATATATATATATATATATATATATATATATATATATATATATATATATATATATATATATATATATATAGAGAGAGAGAGAGAGAGAGAGAGAGATTAAAATAGATATTAAATATCGATAAATATAGATATTAAAATTTGTTGTGCACATCCTGTCACAAACACAGAGTGTATATTTGTGTATACATATAAACATAGCCTATTTGTTTGTCTTTCTTTTATATGGGAGATTATCATCAGACTGTCTGGATATGAGTATGTCTGAGAACACCACCCTATCATAAGAGCTTATTGCAGATATGAGTGTGGCGGAGAACACTGCTCTACCAGACAGAAGAGATTATTGCACATGAGAATGATCAATGTTTACCCTGTTGGAAAGGTTTGTTTTCTGTGATAATGACCAGAAACAGTCTACTTTTAACCAGAAACAGTCTACTTTTTTAAAACTGAGAATACTAACTGTCTCAACACACTATAATGTTGGAGGAGCCTTTGTGTACGTATGCATGTGTAGCCGTGGGTGTGTGGACTCGTGTGTTCAATATGCATGTTCGTCCTGATATGTTCTGACTTAATCCTTCTTAAACTGTACATTCAAAGCAGCTCTCCTCTGTCAGAGCTGTGTACAGCTCTTCTAACAGTGCCACGCAGTCGAAAATGTGAATTTATCATTCAAAAAGCTGGGCTGGTTAAATCACTATATTTAAAATAATATTATATTTAAATTTAAATCAGTATATATAACAATATTTTAGACCCTAAACTCAGAGTTACTGGACAATATATTGACCCAACGACATATTAAGCATTATGTTTTTTATTAGCATTTACCATAATTCACATTGACTGACAGGTTGCAGATGTGCATGAAGAAAACTGTGGTACTATTCAGAGGCTGCAGGAAAGAGACGTCAGAATGTGGCGTCGTTAGCAGCGCATGTTAGCAGCGCACGTTAGCAGCGCACGTTAGCAGTGCACGTTAGCAGTGCACGTTAGCAGTGCACGTTAGCAGTGAAAACATACCATCCCATCACTTCAGGTGAAACGTTAGCACTCTGCCTGGCTCATATATATATATATATATATTGCAAGGTAGAGAGAGAAGCACAGAATATGGATACAGAGGTTAATATGTAATATGTCAATACATTTCATTCAGAAAAAATATCAATAAATATGTTGCTTTAAAAAAGAGAAAAAAATAGACAATAAAGAAACTGCATGTTTGATTTAGCTACTGGAACTATATATAGTACATATACACACTGATCTTTGGAGGGCAAAATACATAAATGTGGCCATTTACTGCACTATTATTTACGACAGACAACACAGAACAGCAATTTCTACAGAGGGAGCCAGTATATGTAGGTATGAGTATGTGTGCAAGTCTACTGGGTAGATACCATGGGGAAAGGGTGTGCACATGGGCACTGTGGCAGATATAGGAGGGGTGGGACCTGTAGGGATGAGGTGTATGGGGTGGGGCCAGTGGGGGTGGGGCCAGTGGGGGTGGGGCCAGTGGGGGTGGAGCCTGTGGGGGTGGAGTCTGTGGAGGTGGGGTCTGTGGGGGTGGGGCCTGTGGAGGTGGGGTCTGTGGGGGTGGGGCCTGTGGAGGTGGGGTCTGTGGGGGTGGGGCCTGCTGGGTTTAGCCACTTCCCAGCATCTTTGTGGCACGCTGGTTTGCTTCATCAATCCTAGTTTTGTTGGAATCAGCCTGCGAAAAAAAAAGATAATTATAAAAACTGCAGAACTCACTGTAACATATTACCTTACTACTTACTCCATTATTTTTGTGATAGAACCAGATTGCGCAATATGTTTATGTAGGTCAATCTGTCTTAGTGTCAGATAAAATCCTTTTAAAAAGATTCTCCATCCATTATCTTTTCCGCTTTATCCCGCCAGTCGGGGTCACGGGGGGCTCATGCCAATCACAGCATCACTGGGTGAAGGCAGGGTACACCATGGGCAGGTCACCAGTCCACCACATGGCCCACACACATGCACAAACTCACACCTATGGACAATCTAGAGTGACCAATCAACCTAAGATGCATGTCTTTGGACTGTGGGAGGAAACCGGAGTACCCGGAGAAAACCCACGCAGGCACAGGGAGAACATGCAAACTCCACACAGAGCAGCCCAGACCGAGAATTAAACCCATTATCCGAGTTCTATTGCCAAAAGGAACAGTATTTGTGTTATGTTCTGTCAAACAGAGCACAGAGAATAATGTTCAGAGTGCAAAGAAATGAGATACTTCCCTCTAATACCCATTAAATACACATTTACAAGCTGAAGTCCGAGTCCTAATTGTTTCATATAGCACCCTGAAAGCTCTTGTTAAGATATAGTGTCCAGCAGTGTGTATGCTCTCCTATGGGATTAAGATATAGTGTCCAGCAGTGTGTATGCTCTCCTATGGGATTAAGATATAGTGTCCAGCAGTGTGTATGCTCTCCTATGGGATTAAGATATAGTGTCCAGCAGTGTGTATGCTCTCCTATGGGATTAAGATATAGTGTCCAGCAGTGTGTATGCTCTCCTATGGGATTAAGATATAGTGTCCAGCAGTGTGTATGCTCTCCTATGGGATTAACACAGCAGCATTTCACTTTACCATCTCCATAATCCTGTCAATCTGGCGGTTCTGGGTGTCGATCTCATTGCCCATGTCCAGAGCCATGTGGCGCAGGTTTCCGATAATGCTTCCAACCTGCTCCAGGTTTTCATCCATCTCATTCTCTCGTGCATCATTTGTTACCCTGACACACACACACACACACACACACACACACACACACACGCACAAGGCTTGTCTCTGACGGTCACTGAGTTGATGTATTGAGCTCAACACAAAACACAGTCAGTACAGTCTAACAGTTTCAGTGAAGATACTTCAGAGGGTTTTTCTGTTGTTTGTCAAATCAAATCTGAAATATGAGAAGCACTGAATACTTCTAGAGGCTGTCAGGTAGTCACACAGTTTAAAGGCCTGGGACCAACCCCTCACCCACACATTTAACAGCACTCATCCTGAATCTGACCCAGAGCAACTGCATTAATGTAGAGTGCAAATTCCAAACTTTAATTTGAAAATACATTAAAAACTATATGATGATAAATTCATCAAGAATAATCAATAAGCAAATCAATGTATTCAATGTATAATGTAATGTAATCAATGTATAATGACACCCTGAGGCTGGTTTATGTTCCTTCCAACCCAGCTTCCAAATCCTTCTAAAGGTCAAAGGTCGTGGATTAGTGGGCAGTGTTTGAAGTAACTCTCTCAAATTGACCAGGATGGTGGTGTATGTGGAAGATGTGGGGGGTAATTAATGAGACGTAGTCAGGAAGGATGCAGTAACCTGTACGGATAAGAACTGCCCTCCTCCGCCCTAGAACTGACCTTTTCTGTCCTAGAACTGACCTCCTCCGCCCTAGAACTGACCTCTTCTGTCCTAAAACTGACCTCTTCTGTCCTAAAACTGACCTCCTCTGCCCTAGAACTGCCCTCCTCCACCCTAGAACTGCCCTCCTCCGCCCTAGAACTGACCTCCTCCGCCCTAGTACTGCCCTCCGCCGCCCTCCGCCGCCCTAGAACTGACCTGCGGATGAAGCCTCCACTGATGGCCATCTGCTCACGTTCGTCCACCACACGGGCAGGTTGGCTGGATACCACTCCATCCTGATTATTGCCCCAGGTCTGTCCCCCACCTTTCAGTCTGAGTAACCATAGAAACAACAATGAGAGGCAGCCAGGGTGTATGGGCTAAAACAGCCCACACCACTAACTCAAGGTATGAGGATTTACTGCACGCCACTAATGATAGGAAGTGGTTTGAATCTTAGGGAAGTGGTGGTGCTATGGATACAATGGTGAATAAATGATATTTAAAGCATGAATACATAAATAAATGACTACATAATGTAAGTCCATTATGTGCTGTAACGTATTGTATCCATCCGGACCAAAAGGGAGAACTATGTTACTACAGAGAACAAATGTTCAGGAACAAGGTGGTGTGAAAGTCAAAGAAACCCATGGTAACCAGATGACCAGTGTACAACATTTACATTACAACTAATGGTAACTAGATGACCAGTATAGAACATTTACATTATAGGCAGACAATATACATATTACAAATACACATATACACATATTCATGCATTATAATATGTAATATCAAACCAAATATCAAATACCAAACAAAATATCAAACATATACCAAGCAAATTTCAACAATTCAAGCGCACTCTCACAAGAACACTAGTGATGTGTAGAAAGTCAGGCAGGGGTTAAAGGTCAGTGAAAGCTGCAGTAAAGAAAACAGAAGTACCTGATTCTCTATGTCTTTACATCCTGAGATGTAACACTAAAATTACTGCTGTCTTTACATCCTGAGATCTACCACTAAAATTACTGCTCTGTCTTTACATCCTGAGATGTAACACTAAAATTACTGCTGTCTTTACATCCTGAGATCTACCACTAAAATTACTGCTCTGTCTTTACATCCTGAGATCTACCACTAAAATTACTGCTGTCTTTACATCCTGAGATCTACCACTAAAATTACTGCTGTCTTTACATCCTGAGATCTACCACTAAAATTACTGCTCTGTCTTTACATCCTGAGATCTACCACTAAAATTACTGCTGTCTTTACATCCTGAGATCTACCACTAAAATTACTGCTGTCTTTACATCCTGAGATCTACCACTAAAATTACTGCTCTGTCTTTACATCCTGAGATCTACCACTAAAATTACTGCTGTCTTTACATCCTGAGATCTACCACTAAAATTACTGCTCTGTCTTTACATCCTGAGATCTACCACTAAAATTACTGCTGTCTTTACATCCTGAGATCTACCACTAAAATTACTGCTGTCTTTACATCCTGAGATCTACCACTAAAATTACTGCTCTGTCTTTACATCCTGAGATCTACCACTAAAATTACTGCTGTCTTTACATCCTGAGATCTAACACTAATATAACTGCTCTAAGAAAAATGTTGCACTTTATAGATTGGTAATAAGTTGCTAATAAAAATAAATAGACATAATTTTATAATAATAATAAAATAAGTAGTAATTAGCGTTAAATGTGCAGACCTAACAGCAGAATACTGGGTCAACTTTTCTCTCATCCTTTATTGGTTTTCAGGAGGTCTGTTTGTGAAGAATAGTTGTCTGAACTAAACATTACTCCTAAAAACATTACTTCTGCTTTATTTAAGGAAAAACATCAGTTGTGTCTAGTTTCGCTAACTTGATTTGTTAGGGACATTTGCAACCTTGGTGGCATTTGAATCTGTGATCTACGAGTGCTGAGACAAAACTATTCACATCTGCATCACTGTACAGCTACATTCAGCAAAAATGATTAGCTAGTTTGCACACAATGCATTTCATCATATAGCTATAAAAATGGCATAAGATAAATAATATGTACATGGAACAAGTCAGTATACAGCTTCAAATACATACAAATGCCAATTCGTCGTCACACCCCTTCATTTTATGTGTACAAACATTTTCAAGTCAGAACACATTTGCAAATGAAATGACACAACTTGAACTAACATGTCTGATCTGTGCAGGAGGGCTGGTTCAACATCAAGTATAGTGTGTCACGAAATACCCCTGCTATTGCTCACTGTTTGCTCATTAACGCTTGCTGGTTTAAACTGTGGTTAGCTGGATTTAAATGTGGTCATCTGAATTTCAATGTTGTTAGCTGGATTAAACTGTGGTTAGCTAGATTAAAAATGTGGGTTATCTTGAATAATCTGCAGTTGGCTGCATTAAACAGTGGTTAGCTGGATTAAACTGTGGTTAGCTGGATTAAACGGTGGTTAGCTAGATTCTTTGTATATGTACATATCAATAACGAGACTCAATAAGTCTGCATCTTAAGCTTTAGGTGGTCCACCAAAAAAATGTGGCACAGGGAATGGTCCTGGAGACCTGGTCCTCCCGGAGGTGGAAGGTCCTCCCGGAGGTCCTGCCCATAGGTGTGGGTCCGGGGAGGAGTCGCCCTTGGTGGGGGGGACGACGCGTGCTCGTCTTTGTCAGAGTCAAGACCGTACGTGAGTGTATGTAGATGTGCGCTGTATGCACTACATTAAGTGTGAATAAACGTGTGTGTATGTAGATGTGCGCTGTATGCACTACATTAAGTGTGAATAAACGTGTGTGTATGTAGATGTGCGCTGTATGCGCTACATTAAGTGTGAATAAACGTGTGTGTATGTAGATGTGCGCTGTATGCGCTACATTAAGTGTGAATAAACGTGTGTGTATGTAGATGTGCGCTGTATGCGCTACATTAAGTGTGAATAAACGTGTGTGTATGTAGATGTGCGCTATATGCGCTACATTAAGTGTGAATAAACGTGTGTGTATGTAGATGTGCGCTATATGCGCTACATTAAGTGTGAATAAACGTGTGTGTATGTAGATGTGCGCTATATGCGCTACATTAAGTGTGAATAAACGTGTGTGTATGTAGATGTGTGCTGTATGTGCTACATTAAGTGTGAATAAACGTGTGTGTATGTAGATGTGCGCTATATGCGCTACATTAAGTGTGAATAAACGTGTGTGTATGTAGATGTGCGCTGTATGCGCTACATTAAGTGTGAATAAACGTGTGTGTATGTAGATGTGCGCTATATGCGCTACATTAAATGTGAATAAACGTGTGTGTATGTAGATGTGTGCTGTATGTGCTACATTAAGTGTGAATAAACGTGTGTGTATGTAGATGTGCGCTGTATGCACTACATTAAGTGTGAATAAACGTGTGTGTATGTAGATGTGCGCTGTATGCGCTACATTAAGTGTGAATAAACGTGTGTGTATGTAGATGTGTGCTGTATGTGCTACATTAAGTGTGAATAAACGTGTGTGCATGTAGATGTGCGCTGTATGCACTACATTAAGTGTGAATAAACGTGTGTGTATGTAGATGTGCGCTGTATGCACTACATTAAGTGTGAATAAACGTGTGTGTATGTAGATGTGCGCTATATGCACTACATTAAGTGTGAATAAACGTGTGTGTATGTAGATGTGTGCTGTATGTGCTACATTAAGTGTGAATAAACGTGTGCGTATGTAGATGTGCGCTGTATGTGCTACATTAAGTGTGAATAAATGTGTGCGTATGCTAAACGGACTCGCCTCTTAGTCCTGCCTACCCTCACGTTTACACATGAAGACTTTATCCATAGGCATATTTTATGACTACAGTTTAATATGTTTATTACAACTGCTCACATGAACACAAATCATCTCATTTTGCCTGGGACAGTTATTAAATTATGCCAACGAGTTTGCAGTGCCTCCATCACGCACTAAAATCATATCATTGACACATCATATCATTAGAATAAAATCTGCGCTGCATTACATAAATATAGATTATTCACCAAAGGGGATTTTGCTCATGTTAACAAATTCCTACAGCACTATGTCCATGTATAAACTGTATATTTTTCTGACCTGTAAGTAAAAATGGGTAAGTAAAAAAACACTTATGAAGAGCATATGTTGAAAATATCATAGTAATCATAATTAATTCATATATAGGCAGTCCTACTGATAAATATATTTATCTATAACTAAAAAGATATATTTACCTATAACTAAAAAGAATGTGATTCCCAATGTGATTCATAACCCTGGTATGTGACAGCTTATGTTGTTAAAAGCACAAATTGTCAAAAATCAGTAGACAGTAGGTTGTCCAGATGCTCTCACATGCAGGGACAGAGCTGTGTACCCTAAAAAGGTGCCCTAAAATGTGCCCTAAGGAGTCACTAAAATCAGGGCTTCTGCGTAATACAAGCATTTAATAGAAAACACAGATGCTCATGCATACCAAGCAGGCAGTTAACATTTAGGAGCACCAGGCCAGCGGATCAGTGGCGTGTGCGTTCAGCTGGCATAGAGCAGGTTCTGCAGCCATGTCTGTGGGAATAGGCCTCACCAGCACTGCTGCACATGCGCTGTAGCATGCCTCCACCCATAACCCCCATCACCCCCATCACCCGCATGCACAGAGGCAAGGCACGGGGCGGAGCCGGCCGCGGCGCCCCAGGCGAGGGGCCTCCCGTGCGAGCGGCTCCTGAGATGGTGAAATGTTCATTCTCCTTCTCCTATTCATTGCATTCGGGCAAGCAGGCAGGCAGGCAGGCATCAACACCTACTTGTTACAGGGACACGGACATAGACCACACAGATTTCCTAGATCCGTCAAATTCTTTTCTGCTTCTTTCATGTCCTTATTGATTTGATCCATCCCCTCCTCGATGCGTTCCAGTTGCTCTGATTTAAACGTTAGTCAATTATCCCCCAAACCAACAAAAGAAAATGCATAAAAGACAAAATGAGAGAAAATAAAATGGAAGGAAGGGAAGGAAAAAGAAGAAGAAAGGGATAAAAAGAAGAAAGAGACTTAGGGCACTCACACTGGCATGACAGGCAGACATCATCACACAGGTAGGAGCCTCAGGCCCCCACCGGTACCTACTTGTCACAGGGACATACAAGTCCACAGCATTTGCCTACATCTTTTAAACTTTTCTCGGCCTCCATCATGTCTTTGTTGATATGGTTCATGCCATCTTCAACACGTTCGAGTTGCTCTGGTTAAGACAAGGGAGTGACAGCAATGAAATGAAATTTTTGCAAGCTGGTAGACGCACGGTGAAGGATGTTGAGGGACAGAACAGTTACAGCAAGGAAGGTGCGAAGGGTATGAAACAGCTGGTGATAGGCTAACTGGGGGAGAACCAGCTGATGATAGGCTAACTGGGGAGATGCGGTTGAAGATAGGTTAGGTCAAGGAGAAGCGTCTGATGATAGGCTAAGAGGGAGAAACAGTTTATGATAGGCTAACTGTGGGAGAAACAGCTGATGATAGGCTAACTGTGGGAGAAGCATATGATGACAGGCTAACGGGGGAGGATGACTGAGGTCTCAAACAAATAAACATGAAAAAGCCTTCTGTACAACAAATATTAACCAAAGTTACTTTAAAATTTTCTTGTTTGCAGTTTACAAAAACACTTGTTTGAAGTGCAGTAACAGAGTCTGGTAGGAGAGAATTACAGCAGGATGGATGAATGGATAGATAGATAGATAGATAGATAGATAGATAGATAGATAGATAGATAGATAGATAGATAGATAGATAGATAGATAGATAGATAGATAGATAGATAGATAGGCTTAAAGTTAAGTTTGTTGTAAGGGGGACTGCTCAAATGACTAGGGGACATAATAAATTGTATGAGGAGTGGATCCCAAGGGCCAATATAGAACTTGCTACCTTAGAGTATATAGATCTGAAGTTCTCTGAGTGTAGTTTGCTTTAAAGAAGTGCAGGGGTGCCTGAACTGAGCTGTGTAGATGGTAATGAAGATGCGTGGCCATTAGCTTCTCCCTGCCTTCATGCGTCCGTCCCCTTTGACTGGTCTCAAGCATAACAAAGATGACCGTGTTGAATGTAGAGGTCAGTACAGTAACTCCCTCTGGGTTTATCCAACATCCCAACAAACCAATATGCTAATATGGCTTTGATGGTAATTCCTCTGACCACGAACAAGCTAGAGATGGAAAGATGAAGGGGAATTGTGTGTGAGTGAGAGAGAGAAAGAGAGAGAGATAGAGAGAGAGTGTGACAAAAAGACAGAGAGAGTGAGACAGAGACAGAGAGACAAGTGGACATTTTCCTGGCACTGAACTAGTGGTCAGTGAACTCTCTCTCTCTCTCTCTCTCTCTCTCTCGTGGAGGTGCTGGTGAGCAGTATTTCACAGGTTTGACCTAATGAAGCTTCACTTCAGCAAGGTTAATCCTAATCACTAAATCCACACTTAATACATTTACAACTCTAACATTCACTAAAACCTTATAAAAGGCCAAAGAAAAAAGCAATTAACAAAGCTTCAAATATGTTGGAGTTATTTCTCCTGCTCACTGTTGGAGTTATTTCTCCTGCTCTCTGAACGTTGCCTAGAAGACCCCATTTTGTCAGTCTGCTAGTACAGTAACGTGTACACCATGGTCTGGGGCAATGTTATATGTAGTAATCAGAGCAAGGCTTCAGCAGGGAAGTGTGCTTGGATTGTTCAGCCGTGATTGGAGGAGAGAAGGTGTATGGATGACTTAAGGACGGAAGTGGAAGCAAAGCCTTGTGGGTCTGAGGGAACATGTGATCCGTAACTCGTCTGAGGGAGGGATGGACTGTTTTGAGCTCTGACAGGCTAATAACACTTTCCCTCAGAGCAGAAATGAAGTGTACACTTGCTACGATCCAGATGAAATGGAAGGGATTGCCTGGAGGATTGGGCCACTGAATCTACCACCACGCATGGAGTGGGGTGAGAGGCAACTGCTCTGGCCATCATGGTGAACTTTCTGAAGGCTGTGTGGCCTTTTCCCCTGGGGATTATACACAGAGCTATTAAAGCTCCAGCTAGTGGAGATGACACTTGTTTGTTATTATCAGTAACACTGCTGTGTGAGTGTAAGTGTCTCAGTGTCGTTTTTGACATGTGGGCCAGAGAATTTGTATTGTGAATATTTTGGCCAGTCACGCACTAAACCACTGAGACTTTGTCTGTATTTGTATTGCATCCCTACCCATTATTCCAATTGCTATGAAGAAATCCTTTTACATTTAAATAATATCCACCAAGTTACTATAAATTATGGATTCTCAAAAACAGTTTTAAAATTGTAAAGCCATTATGAATGTAATGAATAAATTTAAACTTTTTTTTAAACAAAATAAATTTTTAACATTATGGTATTACTTATTTCTTTTAAACGGCAGTGTGTTGCTAGATGCCTTTGCACTGGTGGAGTGAGTCTTCTTCTTACCTCCCTGCTCATCCAGCATGACCAGCGTTCTGATACCAGCATCTTTACTCTGGACACCAGTGCGCCACAAAAAGGAATTGAAGAGAGGAGAAAGACAGGTCAGAACAGAGACTGTGTGGGTTACAGACGAGCAGGTGACGTCTCAGGGACAGCAAATGGCGTCGGGAGACGGGAAGGACGTCCTCGCAGAGGACGGCGCGCAACACCGCTGGCGGACGGCGGAGACGATGACCGAGGACCGAGACGGACGCCCCCTGCCCTGGACGTTCAACGTGAAGAGACAGCGGAGGCGGCACAGCCTGGCGAGCTATAATGAGTTCATCACGGTAAACACAGAGGCCCAGTGTTCTGTGAAGGTAAGCAGCCATGAGCCTTCGGCCTGGAGCATCATCCCCCCCGGGCACAACCATGTGCTGGTGACCTACATAGAGCAGATGATCCCCTCTACCTCATCACAGCTGCACATCGTTTCATTGTTTCAGCGGGATGAAGCTGCCCGATGTAACACGTGCGACGGCGCCAGGATTCTGCCCTGCACTTGGCAACGGAGCCGAAGGATCTCCGCTTTATTTACTTTGAGTGCGAACTCTATTTTGGCTGTAGTAACGAGATCGCATGAGGATTCATGAACAGTGTTGTGCTGTATATGGACCATGAACCAAAGTTCCCTATGGTTTAGGGTCCTCTAGGACCCTGGGCAGTCAATGCTGTTTGATATCTAGCCCCTACACAGAAAGACTGACTTTCTGGGAGATCAGCATATATCGATTTTTGTTGCGCAGTGAAAATGCAGCACATCCTCCGTTCCCAACAGTGTGCACGAGTGGAGAGGAAGGGTCTGGTCTCAGCTCCGGCTCTGCCGAGGAGTGGAACTCCCACCACCAGCCTTCTTCCTCTAGGGCGTACGCATCCGCAGAGAAGTCGCACGGGTCAGACAGGACAGGTCTAACCAGGACAGGTCTAACCAGGACAGGTCAGACAGGACAGGTCTTACCAGGACAGGTCAAACAGGACAGGTCTAAGCAGGACAGGTCAAACAGGACAGGTCTAACCAGGACAGGTCTAACCAGGACAAGTCAGACAGAACAGGTCTAACCAGGACAGGTCTAACCAGGACAGGTCTAACCAGGACAGGTCAGACAGGACAGGTCTAATCAGGACAGGTCTAACCAGGACAGGTCAGACAGGACAAGTCTAACCAGGACAGGTCTAACCAGGACAGGTCTAACCCTCGCATGTGCCTTTGGGTGCTTTGCTGTTGTTGTTGTTACTATTATTATTATTATTATTGTTGTTGTTGTTGTTATATTATTATTATGTTGTTGTTATCGTTGTTGTTATTGTTGTTATTATGATTGTTGTTGTTGTTTAATGCTCTTACCTCCTCTACCAGCTGCAGCATACGCCGAGTGCTCTCCAATGACTGCAAAGGTAAAAATAAACCAGCGTTAAGAACTGCTCTGACTAAGCAAACTGTTTCATGCAATATGGAGAAAACGTTGCCTTGTTTCCTCCACTTCTAGGAATAAATCGCGTTGACGCCTCCTCATTGCCTTAAGTTAATTCATTTGTTTTACGCAGTAGTTTTGAAACCGAGTTTAGACAGCCAAGTGAGCAACGACATCTCAAATGAGCCATGATAGTTTCACGCACATGGTCAGTACATGGTCGTAGGCAGGATCTCCGTCATGAGAAGACCTTCCTCTGCTGTATCTAAGAAGGCCTGCTGTGCTGAGCACTGGGGCTGTGATGAAGGCGAACTGGCTGATGGGCACAACTACAACCGAAGACGGTGGAGTTTGCTTTGGGCGGAGAACTCGCCACTGCTCCTACCAGCCTCCCATTTGGCTGCTCCTTCAGTACGGCCCCCACCCCCGCCTCCTTCCTCTTCCTGCTCACGGAGCTCGACCGCACGGCATTATCAGCTCATACATTTTTAATGGCCACCCATTTCAGGCCGGTATATATATTTCAGCAGCAGAATTCTAATTTCTCACAGCTCACTGTCTGAGCGATATCCACAAGACCCGGTCAACATTGCCCCTTCTCTATAGATCGTATTTTGATATTTTGTCCTTAGGTAACCCCTGACTGCTGTGTTTTTAGTGCGTCACACTAAGCCATGCTGATTTGATTAAGAACGCACGCCAGTGCCTTTTCACAAGAGACTCCCAGACCTGCAGAAGCTCCGATAAATTGTTTTGAAATTAATTGGCTATTGTTAATGAAGTGCACCTCAAAAATGGCAGTGTAACCTTGTAAAAGACTATTAAGTGATTAACTCCCGCGTGTCAGATGGGCAGTGATGCGGAACAAGGCCTCCCTCTGATGACTGAGCTCTGGGCTTCACCCCACTGCTCACGGTGCTGGATGTGGGGACATGTGATTGGTCAGCGGGAGATCAGTCTGATTAAAGGCCTATCAGGGCAGGTGTGGGAACCCCACCGAGGAGGCTGTTACAGCACGAGCAGCAAGGGGCAAAGAGGAGCAGAATCCCGGTCTCCCTTCCTCCCAGGCTGTGACAAGCACTCAAAGAGTCTTAAGATAGGCAAAGGCTCTTTCTGCGCGTGAGTGGTTCATGAGCGCACAGCTTTCTCCCCTCAGCTGGTATGGTCGTCTCCCCCTCTACGTGCTACATGCTAGAGTTACTCATTTCCTGCCCCAGCTCCAGTCAGTTCGGGCCGGCGCATCGGGCCTGCGTCTCACGCGGAGTGGAGGGTGGTACACGTGGACCTACCTCGTCGGCCAGCTGGTCCGCTCTCTCCTGCAGGTTGGTGATCTCGTTGCGCATGTCTGCGTCGTCTGCCATGGTGTCTGGGTAGGTGGCGAGGTGTTCGGCTCACAGCAGGACGCGAGGTGCTTAAACTGCACAGACAGCAGGTTTGAGCATCGGCGATGCGAGGCGCCTTAAAACAAGACACAGTTGGACAAATGCCGCAAAAGAAAGATTTCTGATATTAAATAGTCAGCATACGCATCTCATTAGGCACCACGGATGCCACGTGAGTGTCACAGTAACTGGATGCAGTTTGAGAAGCTGGATGAGAAAAATACTATTCAGTCAGTTAAAGTCAGCAATCAACCTGAGCACATGCCAGTGCAATGGAAACCTTTACTGTAATAAGGCCTTTTCCGTCTGCTCTCTTCTGTTCATAATATCAGAGAAATGCGACTAAACCAGACTGCATCTCCTCCATTATCCTTCAAACACCCTGCACGTATAATCACACAGATAAGACCAATCACACCAGAACACGTCCCGTAAGGTTACGAATACCCCAGGGCAACAAAACGAAGGGTAAAGTCTTCGGGCACCCATTCATCCTGGGGTGTTAGAACGCAGCGGAAGGGTTTGTTACATGAACTAGTTACTGCAGCATGTGACGTCTGCTGAGAAACGCTGGCGAGGAGAAGGAATAAAAATAGGATTGGGATCTATTTTTACACCCAAGGATCACCGGAGAGTTCGGACATTATTCACGGACAGCAGAGGCTCAAGTGTTCTTTGTCAAAAATGCATCATTCCCCTTTCTTGCTTTTTTGAGCATGTGAAACAAAGAATGAGGGTCAAATGTAAGATAACACAGAGGCCAAGATCTGGGTGAGGGTATCATAGCCTAGGGAGTATGTCAAAATTCTCTTTATTTTCAGTCAAGGCAGAAACAAGGTTGCCTTTATGGAACATTGCTGAGTGCTCACTGGATCTGTGGAACATTCTAGCATTCAGATGTACTAACATTAGGAAATGCTGTGAAATCCTCTCCCATAATCCGATTGGCTTTACCCCAGCCACTGTGCACTTCACACCCTGAAGTTTAATCCTTGTGCATCCTTTCTCATACATGTTTTATATCCTGGGTAAAAAAAAAAAGATTTGATGTTTCAGGTAAATGTAATCCTAAATTAATGTTTTTTGTACAAAAGAGATCTCCATCACAGAGCAGACCCACACAGAATTCGGTGTCGTGGTACGGAAACCCCCTACTGGCCGCCTCCATCATGTTCATGCCCCTCAGGTGGGTGGTGCCCATTAGTGCGTTCTCCACCTGAGGGTGGATTGTCTCTGTGTATTTATGGTGTGTGTTTGTACCAGCTCGTCACTTATTTGGTATTTTACGCACGTCACGAGTTTTACGTGGGAACACTTTTATATTATTAATCTATTCTATTGAGGCTGCGTATTCTGCATTAATTCTATTGAGACTGCGTATTTGCTATTTCTACACGTTCCACCCATGACATTCAGACTTTCAACTCTATACAGAAACATTCCCTTCTGCTTCAAATAAATGTTTTTACACCGTTTTGGAAAAGGGCAAATACCTTTATAATTAGATTCATTTTCATCTTTCGTCAACTGGACATTTTCTCAAAATCCAATCAAGGCAATACTAGTACGTTTCTCATGTAATAAGGTGTTGAGAGTGATACTCATGCCTCTGCCTGATAGAACTGTGTCCTCATGTGGATGTCCCTAATGCAGCCATTTCAGGAAAGGCTTGCAAACCTACAGATCCAAAGGGTAGCTAAGCCACCAAACCTGCACACACCATCTAAATAAACATACAACAAGAGAATCTGACCTGAGCAAGCAACCATTCCAAACACACGGCACAATGGCTCAATACAACAGGAACAACAGAGGAATTAAAGTTCAGCCTCTCTCTTTCTCTCTCTCTGTCTATTTCTATCTTCCCCCTGTCCATCTCTCTTGCTCATCCACTTTCTCCGTTTCGTCTCTGTATTTATCTCTGCCTACTCTATCCGTCCTTATCGTTCAGGTGCCACCTGAGTTCTTCATGCCATTAATTATGAAAGATATGTCAGATAAAGGAGGTTGTTGGGCTTTTAAAGGAACACTGGGCTTTTACAGCAGACCACACACTCTTGTGTCCTCCTTGTCTTTGCATTGTGGCTAATCGCTGGTCTCTGAGGTTGTGATGCACCATCCTTAAGGACTGCATGAATCCACCCTCTGACCTCCAGGCCCACCAAGACAGGCGTGTGAAGGGCAGGAACACCCAGCACTGCCGTTATGATCTACACACCTACTCGTGTCTGTCTGATTGCTTCACATTTGTTGCGCCCTCTAGGGGTAGGACGCAGCAAAGGTTTTAATGCCTACACAGGCTCAGACCAAATAGATACAACACAAAGCATCCAAAAAAGCATGGTTTTTATTTGCTCTTAAATGACATCTCTACTTATTTACCAACTTCAGAAACATTAGATGAAAAAGCAAAACATAACTTCAGGGTGACCCCAGGCCAAAACAACAAACAAACCACCTAAAGTAAAAACCCACTAACTTACCTAAAAATAAACTTCCCTGCCTACTGTCTTCAAAAGCAAAAATCACATAAAAGAAAAGGCAGGTCACCCCTACAAATCCTGTAGACTAAATGTTACAGTAAGTTCAAGAAGGGTTTGGTCTGTGCCGGTAGGCGTCCACTGGAGCAGCATGTCAGCTCAGACAGGTAATGAGCAGCTCCTCGACTCCCAGACAAGGGATCTCTTTTAAACTTTCCCGCCATCAGATCTGGCCAATAAAAACCAAGCACCTGGGCAGGGCAACAAGCGGCCAATCGCAAGCAAGGACAGACCAAAAAGAAACAGGTCCCCAAACACACGCGGGACGTAACAACATTACATTGTTCTGTCAGTCAAATGTTTAGATTCTTTATGACACAGGTTGTTCCAAATCCTGCCACTTCTTCCCACAGTTGGTGTTTGACCTGAACTGCTGAGGTGTACGAACTATTGCCACCCATCTGGAGAGTCAGAACAGGACATTCTACACCTGTGCCTGACTCAGCTGACTTTGACTGTTACCTTTAGACACTGACTAGCTGATGTAACATTATCTCTCACAGTGCAACACTTCATGGGAGAGACATTCACATACGCACTGATGATTCAGCTCATGACTGTGATCAGAGCGCTAAAGTAAAATTATCACCATAATGTATTCAGAGCAGGCGAGAGATACTGATGTCCACTTCGCAGGTTTTTCTCCCTGATTATTTAATTTGGCATATTAGTACTAAGACAGGCATCTGCTCAGTTCTCCATGTTCTTTCCTACAAAAGAAGATATTATATGACCTCTTGAGGCACCAGTATTCTAATGCTGTGTAGTTTCCACTGATATAAGATGCAGGGAGAGCAGGCAATTGTCTGCAATGCTCTGTTTGAGACATTACAAAAGAACATTACATCATATGAAGCTCTGACCGTTAGAATTATGATGTCATAATGATAACAACGACACACCGGAAACCAAAACAAATATATAGACGTTTCAACAAGTCCTGAACCATGACTGCTCGTGATAGATTGCGAATATAGCGCATTCAGAATAAATACATCATGGGGCTAAAATCAATAGATATTGTCTATTATAACTGTCTGTCTCTTTATAACAGGAATTGACTGATAAATGATCTTCTATTATATTACAACAACAGCTGAGTAATAAAGGGGCCTGTGGCAGGACTGAAATAAAGGGCATAAAGATAAGAAAGGTCTCACCATTTTCTCTGCATAGACCACGTGAGCTATGTGGAGTGACCACCTCGAAGCTCTGGTGAGGTGACAAAGCACTGGATCTAGAGATGAAACCCATGGCTTATAAAGCCTTGTGCATTACTGTCTTTGTTCACTCACCTGGTTCCTCCATTCTTTCATATTCATTGCAGAGGAATTTGATTTGAGGAGGAAGGAGGAGATCTACATGAGGAGGAGGAAGGAGGAGATCTACATGAGGAGGAAGAAGGAGGAGATCTACATGAGGAGGAGGAAGGAGGAGATCTACATGACCCTTTGAGTTCTCCTGTTACTGTAGTATACATGGCTAACCACAGGTCTTCCTAACGCATACCCAATACAGCAAGGGTTTTAAATGGGCATTGGTTGTCTGGTTGATAAATTACTCCTCACACAGGACCGTGTGCCCCATACACACCAACACTCCTCACACAGGACCGTGTGCCCCATACACACCAACACTCCTCACACAGGACCATGTCCCCATACACACCAACACTCCTCACACAGGACCATGTCCCCCATACACACCAACACTCCTCACACAGGACCATGTCCCCCATACACACCAACACTCCTCACACAGGACCATGTCCCCCATACACACCAACACTCCTCACACAGGACCATGTGCCCCATACACACCAACACTCCTCACACAGGACCAGGTCCCCCATACACACCAACACTCCTCACACAGGACCATGTGCCCCATACACACCAACACTCCTCACACAGGACCATGTCCCCCATACACACCAACACTCCTGACACAGGACCATGTCCCCCATACACACCAACACTCCTCACACAGGACCAGGTCCCCCATACACACCAACATTCCTCACACAGGACCATGTCCCCCATACACACCAACACTCCTGACACAGGACCATGTCCCCCATACACACCAACACTCCTCACACAGGACCAGGTCCCCCCATACACACCAACACTCCTCACACAGGACCATGTGCCCCATACACACCAACACTCCTCACACAGGACCATGTCCCCCATACACACCAACATTCCTCACACAGGACCATGTCCCCCATACACACCAACACTCCTCACACAGGACCATGTCCCCCATACACACCAACACTCCTCACACAGGACCATGTCCCCCACACACCAACACTCCTCACACAGGACCGTGTCCCCCATACACACCAACATTCCTCACACAGGACCATGTCCCCCATACACACCAACATTCCTCACACAGGACCATGTCCCCCATACACACCAACACTCCTCACACAGGACCGTGTCCCCCATACACACCAACATTCCTCACACAGGACCATGTCCCCCATACACACCAACATTCCTCACACAGGACCATGTCCCCCATACACACCAACACTCCAACCAAGGCTCATCATACACCACGGCCCTTCATTTTCCCCACAAGTCTCGTTAGACTAGAAATTAGATTATCAAATTAGAAAATTAGATTACAAAACACTGTATCAATTAACAGCTCAGTGTGCTTGACAACCGGACAAGTGGTGAGAGGAAAAGAAGGTGAACCGTGTGAATCACAATGAAAAAGAAGACCATGTACAGTCTGAATTGTGAAATTTACACCACGTCGACGCAACATCAAAACCCAGAGAATGACAGAGAATGACAGTGCAGAAGAAGAGATGGCAGTGGGGGGGGGGAGACGTTTCCTGGACATAGGAACAGTATCCATAGCAGCAGTATCCATAGGACTCACACTGTAAATACAAGAAACACGAGTCTAATTCGACAGTAAAAACACACATTAGTTCCTCCGATGTTTTTCAGGTTTCTTTGAAACCCATAAGAACCAGGTGTATCTAGTGTATCTGCCCAGTATACACCAGAGCTGAAGAATACCGGCAGCTGAGGAAGCAGGTCAATTCTGTCTAATCACCTCTGAACACACGTGGCCTCACAGTACCTGCAACATTTAACACCGATGATCAGCCATTAAATCAGTCCTGTTACGTAAACACTTATTGCCACTGGAAACTGCAAAATTGAAGAGGTCTTGAAGAGGTTTGCACATCAGCGCAAGAAGCGGTGATGACGGTACGCTCGCGTGTCGGCCTGCGAGCAAGAGCGTCCTGGCTGTGAAATACGTGACTCCATATTTAAAGCGGCCTGTCATGCTGGTGACAGGGTGCATTTCTCATGGTACTGTCATAGAGCTTATGAGTCCCCATAAAATTTGGCTCAGAGACGCAGGAGACCTTGACGAGGACCATACGGCACCATACCTCAAAAGAAACAGCACCATACCGCAAAGACAACTATACCTCAACTATAAACCTCAAAGCCCTTTATTCATGGGCCTGCAGGATGCGCTAACCCACTGAAAGAGCGAAGGCGACTCCTCAGTGGACTTGGGATGTGAGAAATCAGCAGCCATTTCTTCTTATCAGTGTTTTGAATATTTTTTTCTAATTAGGAAAATGCAGAGCACCAAATCCATCAGCCTCTGTCTGTTACAATTTGCTGTTTTTGAAAGTGGGATCCACAAATATGCGGTGTGCACAGCCCCCATTTTAGAAACCTACAGTGTATAGTTCATAGTCTAACATCCAGACATTTAATACAGGTCAATGAAGGTCGAGGATAAGCCATTTCTCAGTTCGATTCTTCACAAGCATCCTGGTTCATCCAGGGCTTTTCATGTCACTCCATATAACTTTGAAACAGACGGATATAACCGAATTGGTGATAATATTCTATTATTAACATAAATATTCAGTGTAAGCAGTTTCTCCTGAGAGGCGACATGGATAACATGCAAAAAGTAAGCAAAGTTCCAGCTGAACTCACCACCTCAAGCTCAGGAGAGAGACACGTGCAGCATACAGTACTGGCTGCAAAGGGAAATTAAGGAGGGTTTCTTCATACGTTCACGTTGTCATAAGCAGCTGCAGCTGTGCGAAAGATGGGAGGGGAAGATATCACCGCCACACACACACACACACACACACACACACACACACACACACACACACACACACACACACACTCACACACACACACACACACACACACACACACACACACACACACACACACACACACACACAGATCTGACGGGCCCTCGCACACACACGCGCACACGCACACACACACACACACACACACACTCACACACACACACACCGATAGATCTGACGGGCCCTCGCACACACACACACACACACACACGCACACACGCACACACCCTCGCTTCCGCTAGATATTATTCACTAGGAAGTATCAACCTGTATTATTCGTGGAAAAGTATGCTTGTTTGGAGGCTCTGGTTCTGAACAGACACGCCCAGCTCATCTGGGTCTGAGAAGCCTACAGTGCTGTGTGAACACATGCAGCCAGATACAGTGACTGTTGCAGCACTGTCCACAAACCCAAGGGGAGTACAGGGTCGTCCTTTTGTTAGAACTACTGTATGGAGTGTATCTACACAGAAATGATACAAATGTGCAGGCACCTGGATGTCAACATTGCTAATTTGATTCAGTTATACTTCATTCAAGACACCAGTTCTATATGAATGTGAATGACAGCTATAATGCTTCGCAATTAACCTCTGTTAACCCTCATATCTTTGAAAACCATGTTCTAGAAGAATTGGAAGAGCACACAGTTACAGCTCTAACACAAGACCTGGTGACCCACTGACCTGAGACCAGTTCCCTGGTTTTGTAATGACGGCCAGTGTTGTGATCAGCGAGAGGTGAGCAGGTCCTGGATCCTCTATAAGAGGTTCCGGCTCAGCAGAGTGAATCAGAGTTCAACGACGGAGGGCGTCACATATGAGTAGCAGGTAAAGGTCATTTCCATTACTGTGTGCATATTCTTCAGCATGTGGGACATGATGTGCTGGGTGCCTCACTACACATGCCATCCTTTAAAGGGAAATGTAATCCCTTTAAAGAACATAAGCTTTCAAAAGACAGACCTTGTTAAAATAGTTGTTCTAATTTTCCTTCTTCCCGATCATGTTTTTTGCTTAAATGATCTGACTGCAGTGGAAGCTGTTTTTTTTTAATCAGTGTATAAAAATCAGGTGTGGTTTAGTTAAATTTGGTGTAAAATTTAGTTTCATTGTGGGAGCTGTGGGAGGCACTGCTCAGCATTTTATAGGAATCCACCCCTGCATGGGCTACATGCCTCAGACCCCAGACACAGTCAGCTCTGTTACACCAGGATAAACCCAGTCAAACCAAGGCAATACCACACAAACCCCAGACACAGTCAGCTCTGTTACACCAGGATAAACCCAGTCAAACCAAGGCAACACCACACAAACCCCAGACACAGTCAGCTCTGTTACACCAGGATAAACGCAGTCAAACCAAGGCAACACCACACAAACCCCAGACACAGTCAGCTCTGTTACACCAGGATAAACCCAGTCAAACCAAGGCAACACCACACAAACCCCAGACACAGTCAGCTCTGTTACACCAGGATAAACCCAGGCAAACCAAGGCAACACCACACAAACCCCAGACACAGTCAGCTCTGTTACACCAGGATAAACCCAGGCAAACCAAGGCAACACCACACAAACCCCAGACACAGTCAGCTCTGTTACACCAGGATAAACCCAGTCAAACCAAGGCAACACCACACAAACCCCAGACACAGTCAGCTCTGTTACACCAGGATAAACCCAGTCAAACCAAGGCAACACCACACAAACCCCAGACACAGTCAGCTCTGTTACACCAGGATAAACCCAGTCAAACCAAGGCAACACCACACAAACCCCAGACACAGTTACATTAAATTTAAATGTAGTTACATGTAGGTGTGGTGTGATTAGTTAAATGTGTTAAATGGTCATTCTGTATACACACTGAAGGACACTATATACACACTGAAGGTAGAGAGGTCAGGTTATTCTGTATACACACTAAAGATCATGTGTCAGCAGAGATCAGACAGGGGAAATAAGAGCAAGTTTTACAATCCAAATGTTGCACTATAATGAAATGGCTGACCAGACCATGATGTCTGACATCTGAAATGATGTCAGGAAAACCTGTAAATACCAGTAAACATGTGAGAGGGCAGCGATTAAAAATGATTTTTTGTCATATATTCATAATAAGCCGCATCCATATAGTGTTCATTACTGCCTGCTAACCAAGACATTATGACAAGAAAACAAAAAATGCCATTCAAAAAATGCCATTCAATCCAAAATATACAACCACTAAGGCAGGTTACATAAAAGAGTAAAAACAAACTTTATTTGTCTACCTGAAGGTTAACACACATAAAGCAGTGTGCTTCCTGCCCACTGAGAGGAAACACACCTTTTAATGAAGAATGTGCTCAGGGGAAAAAAGAGGCTCATTTTTTTGATAAATGCCACAGAGAGTTGACATCATTAGAAACAACCACACTTCAAAAACATCAAATGATTATTCATAAATCCCTCTGATTATATAACCAAGTGTGTGTGTAAGCGCTGGTTGTGTAGCGTTGCTGTGTCCAGGAGATTCACAGCAATCATGCTTAGCAGAGGGGGATTAGCGCGTTAAAGCCACAGTGTGTGTCCCATTCAGGAGGGATAAAGCCCAGCGTGTTGGTCTGAGCAGCAGGGGCAGCTGGGGCAGTAGGGGCAGTAGGGGCAGCAGGGGCAGTAGGGGCAGCTGGGATGGAGCAGGGGCAGTAGGGGCAGCAGGGGCAGCAGGGGCAGCTGGGGCAGCTGGGGCAGTGGGGGCAGTAGGGGCAGCTGGGATGGAGCAGCCTGTCCATTAGAGCCATAACCTGGGCTCATTCTGGGTAATAACCCTCTCTCTCTGTCTCACTCTCCCTGTGTGTCTTTCTCCATGTCTGTCTCTGTCTGTCTCTCTCTCCCTGTCTTTCTGCAGCAGGGGCCTAGTCATATAAGTGGTCCATATCTCTGGGGGACACATGACACCGAGACAAACACACACACACACACATACACAAGGACGCTAGCCGCTCCAACAGCCCTTTCACCTGTCCAATCAAAAACTTCAAATGCTGACTGTATAGACCAAGTCAAGCAGGATCTTGGGAATTAAATACAGTGAACAGAATCCTTACAAACACAAGTTCATATCAACTGAACTTCTAAAGGATGTGAAGCAGTAGTGATATCTGCAAAATTTAAAATGGTGATTTATATGGGGATATAAATGGTGATTTAAATGGTTTAAATTTCAGAAGTTCAAAGGTAAAGCATGACGTTCACTCTGTTTCAGTAATATATATATATTATATATTATATATGTATGAGTGGTTGAGAAGTACTATTCAGCTACCTTAAGTTACTATGAACACCTTCATGGAACAGTGGTCCCCACTCAGCATGCACCAACATACAAACTGAATTTATCATCCAAACCTTTGCACTTTGTAGTAATAATATCACATTTCAAAAGGCTGGCAGTGATCATAATGACAGACACATGGTTTGGGATTTGAACCATGCGTGATCTGGTGGCCAGTGTGAGGGATGTAAACAGGCACCAGGTGTATCTGCTGCTTCACCGCTCTGGATATGCAGCTTTTTATAGGAATCCACCCCTGCATGGGCAACATCACTCAGACCCCAGACACAGTCAACTCTGTTACACCAGGATAAACCCAGTCAAACCAAGGCAACACCACACAAACCCCAGACACAGTCAGCTCTGTTAAACCAGGATAAACCCAGTCAAACCAAGGAAACACCACACAAACCCCAGACACAGTCAGCTCTGTTACACCAGGATAAACCCAGTCAAACCAAGGCAACACCACACAAACCCCAGACACAGTCAGCTCTGTTACACCAGGATAAACCCAGTCAAACCAAGGCAACACCACACAAACCCCAGACACAGTCCACTCTGTTACACCAGGATAAACCCAGTCAAACCAAGGCAACACCACACAAACCCCAGACACAGTCAACTCTGTTACACCAGGATAAACCCAGGCAAACCAAGGCAACACCACACAAACCCCAGACACAGTCAGCTCTGTTACACCAGGATAAACCCAGTCAAACCAAGGCAACACCACACAAACCCCAGACACAGTCAGCTCTGTTACACCTGGATAAACCCAGTCAAGCAGAGGCAAAACCGAATCGGTGCAGACACACCGTCTAAATATACTAAGATGTAAGCAGATTTAGAGTAAAACAAACTGTTCGGAGGGTTGGATGAAGGTCCCAACACACAAGTCATCTCACGGTTTTCCAAGCAAAACACCTTTAAGCATTATGAACCATCTGAGGAAACCCTGATTACAGCTTATCACAGGGTGAAATGATCACTGTCTTACAGTCATGAGCTAATTATGGTCATTTCTGTCTAAAAGTTACAATAAAAATAAAACCGATTGCCAGCTAATGATAATAAATATTATATTGAAAGTAAATAAATATTTCAATTAGTCTTCCAAAATCCTATGTTCAGCAAATCAACAGAAAACGGATGATGTTAAATAGGTTACTAATGTGTAGGTTATGTGACTATGCACACAGTCAGGTTAAATCAAGCTTATTAGTCAGATACAAGTCCGGTTTCATTAAACTATACACTCAAATTCTCATACATTCAAAGTACCTAGCGTATTATGAACTAATTAGCTGATTTAATGTTCAGTGAAACTCTTCGATACGATAATTTTGATAAGAAATAATTAGGAGGGTTTGGCGCGCGACCTTGAGAGTTACCACAACAGCACAATTATTTTGCCCAAGAATGAAGATTACGCTACTCGGCGGGCTAGAACTTATTTTGAGCGCTGTCCAAGGTGCTAAATTTCAGTGCTCAAGAAAACGGTCTTCTTGGTCACCGCAACAGGCATTTTCAGCCGTCGGCGTTTTGTGAAAGAATTAAGCTTCGATCATTTAATTCAAAATTTACAGCATTTTATCGAGCCAGAAGTTTGTGAACAACAAAGTCAAAAGTACAAACAAAGTATCGTTCAAGCTTTGTGCATTTGCATTTACAACTGAAAGCACGCTACCTTTGGCAGGTTAGGAAGACTCCCGTGATTTTCTTTACCCTAGAAAAGCATGGCCAAGAAACGCACGGACGAGGCAGTTTCAAATCTAATAGTCATAAAGTAACATTAATTGTGAGACCTACGCTTCGTCAATGATTAATTAAGAAAAAGAAAATATATCATAATCTACCTTGTAATTGGGAGATCACCGATTGAAAAAGATGAAACTATTGTCTCGTAACCGATTTCCCTTCCTCTCGCGCTGAGTTGCTTCAGTTGAAGTGTTCCCAGTTCATATCCATACTATCGACTGAAACAAAGTAACCTTGCCCTCATCAAAGATGGAGACACCGTCTGACGTAAAACCCCCTTAAAAGAGGGCGTGGCGTGGAGGCTCTACGTTTACGTTCGGAAAGATTAGGAGCTCAGTAGCTGTTTTATTTATGTTTGATTAGGATACGGTCGCAGTTATTATTGCTGGCTTGTCATATTAAAAATTGTATGTGTTCACTTACACTTAAATACAAACGACACGCTACCTACAGTTGTTTAAACCCTTTAATATTGTCTATACACTCACTATAATCTTTATTAGAAGCACCTTATACGTGCCATAGTTGTACATTTACAGACTGCACAGATAACAAAAAACCTTTACCATGTCTTTTTCTTCCAATAAATGTTTCTAAAATATGATGTGCATGTATTTTATAAGTAACAGTAGTATTTTTCAAGTACAAGGTCAGTTCAGTTTTAGTTTAAAGCAAGGAAGAATGTCCTGTGCCTCTCTCTCTTGAGCTTTCCTACTCTTATACATAAACTCCACTGCTGTCTTAACTGGAGAAAGATCAGATAAATGCACTCCAGGTCCACAGAGACAGACAGAGAGAAATGATCAATACCACTTACTCGTGTAAAGGACTGCTGGAAATGTGCGAGGATGAATGAGGTATTGTTTTGACCTGATTTCTGTGTAGGACACTGGGAGAAAAACAAAAGAAGAGTGGAGGTGCATGAGGAAAGAGGGAGACGGAGGGAAAGAGAGAAATATGGAGATGGGAGAGAGAGGGAGAGAGGGAGAAAGAAGGAGGGAGGGAGAGAGAAATCTGAAATATAATCTGACAATGTCAGATTCTCCCATATATGTCTCCCAAGACAGGTCATAACATGGAAATAAAGCATTATGAGATAACTGAAGGTTACTGAAGGTAACTGAAGATTCACCATAATAAAAACATAACCATACATGACTGACGGGAAGGTGTGTGTGGCGTGTGCGTTGTGTGTATGTGCACCTTGGGGAAGGGTGCGACCGTCTTAAATATACACTACATGACTCACCCTACAACAAAGCATGTCCTGGTCACACTCTGATCATACTCAGCTGGAGGACCAGAGATGCTAGGACCAGAGTGTGATGGCATTATCGCAGGACCCTTAAAATGAGACAGCATCACTAGTCTCACAGCAGTCGACAAACAGAAAGTCTATCTGTGCTATCTGGATCCAAGAACCTGGTTTGTTATTATGAGTTTTTTGCCTATTTCAGATTCTTCACCAAAGTCTGGATTTCCCAAAGAAGACCACACTAAATGGCAGAGTGAGTTTTTTTTTACTCTAAAAATCTAAACCTGTAATGTTTTTGGTATCAAAGTCATTTTAACCTATGTTTGACACAGCTAGCCTGCTTTCATTTAGAATGAGTATAGTTTCATTTTATTGTTCAGTCAAGATAAATAATTTCTGGTTTTCACCAAGAAAAATTATATACACAATTATAAACACATATAATTTGGATAGCTTCTAAAAACTACACAAATGACACGTCTGCAACCTTAATGTGTCAGTGGCTTTGTTTACATTTGTCACAAAATAACTTGTATAGACCTTTTCTTCTGCAGAACAGAGCGACTCAAACTCAGAAAAGCCGTTCTTCAATCTCGCTCCCTTATGACCCTCCAGTGACTTTCAATGGATCAAACATTTTGAATTCTGACACAGCCAGACATCTACCAGGACCCACCATGTGACTAAATTAAGGCCATTTATTACCCACAATGCACTCGTTCGTTTTGTATCAGTCAGCATCATAAGAAGAATGGGATATCAATGCCACCCTCATAACGCAGCAAAAGAGCCAATTTCCTGTGGTGCTCCTGTTCGTAAAGGTGGGCTATATGTGTCATTCTCCATATCGCTGGTGCTTGTGTCTCCGACCAACTCAGGGCTGTGAATATGGTGCCGAAACAATGTGCCATCTTTGTGTGGATTTAATTACATACGCCACTGCAGATGCTGATAATTACACAGGAGGAGCTCATATGAAATTAAAAGCACATTTACAGAATGCTGCTCATTTCGCACACGGCGATCAGTCCGACTCCATCCACGTCTGACACTGGAGACACATGGAGCGCAAATGCCCCAAGAATAAATTATACTTTCAGCTCTGAAAGAGTTGATTGCCTCCTACAGGCACCTGGCCAGTATCAAAGACGATGGCATGGGGTACAGCAAACACACCAGTCAGTCGCATTTACATGGTAATCAGTCCTGCAGTTGCCTCTTGGAGAGATTGAGGACTGTCACTTTCCTCTGAGAGGCTTGAGGAACTCATGAATATTCATGAAAGCGTAAAGGCAGTGGGAGGGACACCACTGAGAATATTCGGGATCTCTGCATGATCATATGTTTCATATTCGTCACAATATCCTGTGTAGTCTAATGCGAGGGGGCTTGCTGGAAGGGGAAGAAAGAAGGTTACACGCACTTTGATGCTGAATGTTGGACATGTGCCACACCGTACATCGTTTTCAGAACATGCAGAAAACAAACCAATCAAAACCCTTGACAACAGACCTGATTCACATTCCTCTCCCTTCCACCCAGTTGACCTCTGACCCTTTGTGTCTCTTCCTGTGTTTCTGTCTAATTCACTGCCTTCTCCACTCCGCTCTTCCGGCAGTGCGGGAGATTTGGAGCTGAGGTCACCGTGCCTCTGACTGGATGATCATCAGATTAATTACCAGCCTGTGACACAGACTAGATTAAAGTCTCCTCATCCTCTGGTGACCTCCACATGCTACGCTCAGCTGGAGAGAGGAGCTTTGATCACCCCCACCCAGGGGTTTGCCTAGAGGACACAGGATAGCAAATGATTGCTTAGAAGGCTTGTTAGGGGAGAGAGCTGGAGGCATGAGTGCTAACGTCTCTCCACACCACTGGGAGCCACAGGGGTGGGGACATTCTACAGCACTCAGGAAGACGGACAGCAGAACATTCGGAAAGCAAGGGTTGATCCAGCTTTTTTGAGTGAATGTGTTCGTACAGACACCTGCAGAGATCCTGCTCACAACTGAACACGATAAATAAAGCAGTTTTCTGGCCATTGTGAATGATCAAATTCCCTTGATACATCTTCTCCCTGAACCTTAATCCTCATTGGTAATGTACGACATAAGGTTAAACTAATCGGAGCAATCCCAGAATGCATGAGTCTTCCCTCGGTCACTGTAAATCAGCGCTCAACCTTCTGCCTGTGAGCTGTGACCATCGATCGGCCTAATTCAGTTTACATGGCATCATTCTTCATGGCTACCTGATCCGCCCCTCCCCTCTGCTCCGCCTCTTCAATGTAAAGTGACATCACTTCCTGTAGACCAGACTGGGCGAGAGCTGTTTTGGCTCCGCCCTCACTGCCGTGGACTCAGCGTCTCAAACATACCTCAGTAATTTGAGATATGATACAAAGATGTAAATGTAGAACAGTGCATGTGTAGAACTGTGTAGCACCATACAGTATATATTCACTTTAGAGGTTCATATTAATTTATAATATATAGTACAAATAATTGGAACACTTCCCTCCACATGCAGCGAACAGTCAATTAGAACTCCTGGGGTGGGATAGCAGGACTGTAAATGAGACATAATCATCAGTTACTGTTCATCATTGCTTTGGAAAGGAGGTTCACTGTACACAGATCACAGGTCAGTTCCACTGACCAAACCTGATCCAGTTTTTCAAGTTTGAAGGAACAACATTCAGAGCAGTCATGGTTCGATTAGCTCCTAACCTTCGCTAGGGTTTCAGTAGCAGGCTATGACTTCATTCCGTTGCTAGGAAGCTGACAAGCTCGTCATCCTTTGCTTAGGAGATATCCGATTTTAATGTAAGAGTGAGCTGCACTGATTTCACCCTGAGAGCACCCGTTCACACGTCCTCACACACCTCACACACCGACGCCGTCTCCTAGGGAACGGTGGCTCATCCCCACACACCCTCTCCGAGTCACTCCCGTACCGTTTCTCCTAACTGACCCTTTCCATCACTCTCGCTCTTTGAAGCTTCGGTGATTTTTTTTTCACGTTCGTACTGTTGTGTTTCTTATGCCGTTTGTGTGGACTTTTCCAGCTGTGCCAGGTTTCTGCTGCATGACTGCCCCCTACAGGGGGAGAGTTAAAAAAGAAAATGCCCATGGGTTTTGTGCATAAAGACGTTCACAAAGAAAAACGGATGTTAAATAACGGCGTGCAGAACCTCAAGCTTCATCCTGAGAGATATGCCAGCACCCCTCTCCATCAGTTCCTATTTCCTGTCTGCTGTGGGAACCCAGAGGCGAGTGCCAAGTTTGCCCGGGCCTGCGGTCCACGCCTGTGGCGCTGGGGAAGTGGAGACAGCCCAGAGAACAGGTGGTGCTCTCACTCGGGGGTTCGGATAACAGGCGGCACCTCTGCCAACCGACACCACTGACCACTGGGCTTATCAATGACCGAATATCAGAAGTCATTTATAGCGCGGATTATTTTTAACTCGGGACAGGAAGCACGACAAGGTCCTGAGGCCTTCTGTCTGAAATCTTTCTTCTATTCTGGAGATGCATGAAATCCTAAAACCTTCTCAGCTTTAGAAGGGAAAAAAACCAGTGCACAGCAAGATGAAGATTAAATGCCAATTATGTGTGTTTTACTTGTAAAACATTGTATACATGGGTATTCCCAATGGAACTGACAAATGATACTAAGACGATGTAATTCACAGGATGAAGCTTCAAACCACCTTATGTCTCCATATAATGTCACTGACACAAAACAGAACGGAGCACTGATGATTGGCAGCAGATCTGCTTTGTCCTTCTGCTGATCTCTGGTCATCTATCATCTCCTTCTGCCTGCCACGCCATCCGCACTATGTTCTTATTGAAGGGCATCAGGAAGTCCTTGAAGTCCACCTCATAGGAGAGGTTCTTCCTTCTCTCCACCCTCCTCTCCATGTGCTGAGCGGAGGAAGCCAGCCGCCTCCCCCACACCTACAACAGCAAACATCTTGAGCCCGAGAAACATCTTGAGCCCGAGAAACACACTGCGGCTTGCAGCTCGAGGTCTCAGGTGGGTATCCAGAGTTTGAGTCCAGGAAGTGACTTACGGTTTTTGGCGCAAAGCGAATGTCGAGTGTATCAGCGCCTCGTGCAACGTTGACGTGTCTGTTCATGGTGATGATGTTCTCCTTCAGGTTCTCTCTCTTCTCATTGGTCAGCGGTAGAATGGCATTCACCTTCGGGAAACAGAAACGGCACATCAATCACTCTTCCCATGCCTGAGCAGAGAGAGACAGACAACAGTCTTCCTGTCGCTTTGACCTTCTGTGCGACAGGAGCAGCAGGTTTGGATTGGGGAGCTGTCTTCCCCTCCTGTCCTTTCTTAGTGTCTTTGGAAAGCTTCGGAAGGCTGTCGAACTTGGTTCTGACCAAATCAATGATCCTTTCATCACCGTACACCTTTGCAATGTCTAAGCAGTTTTGTTCTGCAAAGAAGGACAAATTTTGTACATGTTGTACAAGTATGATTGGGACACCTAACTACACCCGCTACATCGTAAGCAGGGACGGGGGCGGGGTCAGGGGCGGGGACGGGGTCAGAGGGGAGGCCCAGGGCGTTACCCTTCTTGTTCTCAGCGTGGACGTTGGCGCCGGCTGCGATGAGGTGGTCCACACAGCTGAGTCTGCTGCTCTCGATGGCCCTCATGAGTGGGGTGGCGCCACTGAGGGCCAACGCGTCCACGGCAGCGCCGCCACACAGCAGCAGCTGGATGATCTCCACCTGGCCCGCGTGGCAAGCGTGGTGGAGGGGGGTCCAATTAAACTGGTCACACGCGTTCACGTCAGCCCTGGCAGCAGCAAAGGGGGTGGAGGTGGCGATATGGGTGGAGATGGGGTGTGGGTGGAGGTGAGGATGTGCGTAGAGGTGGAGGTGGGGGTGAGGATGTGCGTGGAGGTGGGGGTGTGGGTAGAGGATGTGCGTGGAGGTGGGGGTGTGGGTAGAGGTGGAGGTACGTTATCACTGTTAACACAAGTGTTTCACACACACTGTTCAGCTAAATACATTTGAAAAATAGAAAGGAAATTAAATACAATCAACATTTTGGAAGCCATTAAAATCACAAACGTTTTTGTACCCGGAGGCTAAATGAATTTCAGAATAAACCACAGTGAGGTCTTTCTAACAGGCATATATACTGTAGACAGAATGAGTGTCACGGCCGTGGCGATGTGTTCCTCCGTTCACGTCTCCTCACCCCAGCTTAATAAGGAAGTGGGCCATCTCGTAGCTTCCACTGCTGCAGGCCGCCATCAGGGGCGTCTTGTAGAACCGGTCTTTGACGTCCACGGGCACATCCTGGCTGAAGGCCAGGCACAGGGACTCAAAATCTCCCGTTTTCACACAGTAGTTGATGTTCGTGTAGATCTTCTCTGGCTCGTCCATGTACCAGGCCGAGTCGTCTTCCACGGGATGGTTTGGGGGCCGGTCCCGGTCGAAGCGTTTGGCGTCCGTGTACTGCTGGTACCTTTCGATCATGAAGTGCGGAGGCCCACCGTCCTCGCGCCGAGTCATCAGCTCGGGCGGCATCGTGCAGATGGGCAGGGGCGGAGCTTTGTGACCTTTGTGACCTTTCTTCTTTCCTTTGCTTCCTTTCCCAGCCCTCTTCTTTTTCTGGGCATAGGAAGACTGGACAAACGCTTTCTGAAGGTACTTCACACCCTTGAAGAAGTCGCCAATGTTAATGAGCCCCTCCCGTCTTTTGTCATGGTCCATGATAATCTTTTGCAGATTTTCCTGGTCTATGGGTGCACGGTGCTCTCGCAGCACAGACGTAAATGTCTCCGTGGAGATGTTCTCTGGAGTATCACCTGCTTCCTCTGTGATCTCAAAGGCCTTGCGGAGGAGGCTCTCATGCTCACAGGACCAGTCGTGGAGAACCAGGGCCCACCGTTCATTTGGGTTCACGCTCCCGGGTTTGGAGAGCTTTGCGTGGAGGCGCTCAGCCTTCTTCAGCTCCTTCAGCGTTGCTTTGTGGCCGTGGTCCTTTGCGATCTGGTGCGGAACCAGGCCGTCCATGTTCTTCAGTTTGGGGTTGCAGCCTGGAATTAAAGATGCACTGTGAGTTTTCACCAGTGCATTCAGGCTCACAATTCCGCCAGCCCACATAATATTTGGTTGCATTTATTTTTAAGTTAAAACAAAAAATACAACAAAATACAAAAAATAGTAAAAGAATGTAACTATATGTTAAAGGAAGCACATACATGCACATGAATGCAAGTCTAGATTACCACATAATCTGACATACATATACAGATATGACTTCTTTACTATATGTAAATTATTACCCTAGACTACAAATGGATGCATATCTAAAAGGCTGACATTAAGACAAATTTCACAAAAGAAAAAAACAAATTAGATTAAGTAATTAAACTTAAATTAGAATTAAATACATGTTGCCACACAACATGGAGTTTAATGGTAGATCTGAAACTGGACAACATACAGCATATTCTACATTTCATTCCTACATAAGGACAAACCGTGTGGCTATTTATCATTGAGCTTATGAGTGAATCATGCAGGATGAGGTTTGTCTCACGTTACTTCCATTACCTTCTAGATTTCTGAGTATTTTTTTAGTGCCAGTGGACACTAGAGCTCTCCGACACTGAACAACAGTTCTGGCACTAGACTGTCCCCAACGCACCTCTTTGTGCCAGGAATCGACAGCAGTCCGTGTGGCCGCCAACTGCAGCCAAATGTAGAGGAGTATTACCATCCAAGGCTGCGACCCCAAGGTCACACCGATAGGCAGACAGCACCTGTATCACCTGAGCGCGGAGCAGCACAACATTGACCAATCAGGAGCCGCACGGTTTAGACATTTTACATAACATCTTATACAGCAGGTGTTTAAAGCATCACCAATCTGATGTGTGTTGTACGTCAACCAAAACAAATTTACAGGCTAATATCATAAGCATCATCAATAGGGTCGTTGTTGTGCGTTCCCATAATTCTGAGAACGAGCGTCGTGCCTGGAAGAAGCCTCCTCCGGCCGCCTCGTGGGCAGCGTGGCGCCTGTTCTTGTCGAGGGCATTTGGGTTCCCGCCCCTCTGCAGAATGGCCCTCACCAGTGTCACGGCGCCCGCCCTGGCTGCCTCCATCAGGGCCGTCCGGCCTGTAGCCTGGAAACAAACCTCACAACCTCACAACTGCACAACCTCACACCTCACAACCTCACACCTCACAACCGCACAACCTCACATCCTCACAACCTCACAACCTCACAACCCAGCCTAGTTCTCTCTGGGGCTTGGTCAGCTTCCTTATCTTAGTTTGATCTGAGGCAACAAGTACTTTCTCTGACCTCTTTATAACTTTGTGGCCGTGTTCTTGTTGTTGTTTTTAAATAATCGTGGGTGCAGCTAAGGACATGTGGGGACATCAGACAGTGAGGAGTGCTGCAGACGATTGATCATGCTCAGTCAGTATCACTTATCCACTGCATTACTGCTCATTTTATTTTTAAGTTTTAGATTTAAATGTAATTTTAGAGCCCAAGATGTATCTGAGATGAGAATAAAGAAGAATTATTCAGTTGTTATCTTCTTGTTTGGACAAATATCTAGAGCTGATTCCAGACCTGCAGTTTGCTACCTTTAAATGCCAAAACACCATTCAGCAGAGATTAGAGCTGCATTAACCATTCAAACAAACCTGGTCCATAGCATTGGGGTCAGCTCCTCCCTCCAAAATACTCATGCAAATGTTTTCACAGTCTGCAGAACGCTCGCACGCCAGCAGGAACAACGGCTTCCCAGCATTAGAAATATTGTTGACGTTTGCCTTGCTATTGAGCGCCACCTGCAGGCAGCGCACGTGCTTTTTTGAAGGCGATATGCAATAGAAAAGAACTCCTGCATATAAATACGAACATGTCGGACAGAGAGGGTCAGATTATTACTATCAGCTAATAAATGGAAGGACAACATTATTATACGCTATTGTTATTGAGCCAAATTACATTTCTGAACACAATTTCTAAACACAGGATTATACAATTCAGTTATCAATACAAGTAATAAACAAAATAAACAAATACATAAATAGCAGTTCGTGGCTTGTAATGCATTTGCATGTAAATTATGCAATAAAAAATATTTTTTTATTTTGGCTCCTACACTTATCTGCGAAGAAAAATTACTATGAAGTGAGAATCAAAAATTTAAGTTGTGTGAGAAAAAAGTATTTTATCCCACACACATCAGCTACCAGTTAAACATTCACTTACTCTCCTTTATCATTATCTGCCAAACGTCACGGCAGTACACCCAGAGTTGCCAGGTTCGCGGTTTTCACGCCAAATTGGGATTCTTTGAAAATCCAGTCGCGGCGTTGTTTTGGGCTACTATTTTTTTGGGGCTACGTTTTTTTGCATCTGGTGATTCACAGAAATGAGTAAGTAAAAGTTATTTTCTTTTTGCTAATTATGTTACTATTAAATGTTTTTGACTGGGATATAAAACTGATATAAAATAGCTAATAAAACACTAATGTTACAATATTATTAATGACCGATATAAATAGCAATACTGATAATAAAGACATAGACTCATAGTTGTTTTGCCATTTGCTTCAAATGTGTGACAGACACACATTTTGGGGATAGTTTAAGCTTCTGAAGTGCGGGTTTTAGACTGACTTCGGGCTGGATATTTTTGTAGGACCTGGCAACCCTGAGTACACCCATCATAGAAAATACAAGCTCACCTTTTCCCTCATTGTCTACTACATTCATGTTAGCATGGTTTTTGGCCAAAAGGGCCACCATACTATCATAACCCAGCTCTGTGGCCAGGATGACTGGGGTGCGGCCTCTTCTGTCCTGTATGTTGGGGTGCGCCCCGAGGGAAAGCAAGACCTGAACCATGTTGAGGTCATTGGCCACTGAAGCCAGATGCATGGCTCCCTTTCCCTCAGCCGGTTCCGTAAGGTTGACCAAGTTGGGCACGCCCAGCCGTACCATCTTCTCGACCTGTGCGAGGCGGCCCTCTCGCACAAACTGCAGGAGTTTGCAGACCTGCAGCACCTCAAGACGGCTCTGCGCCACTGCACTCTTAATTACAGCCCCACCTGTTGGGCTCATCTATATAGGGGAGAGAAAAACGTCCTGAAGGTAGGTCTGCTTCACGCTCTCGCCAGGGTTGGAGGATTCATACAGCAGTATGAAACTACATATTCATAACGACTAAAAGGCTGCCGAACGTCAACGGCTGGCAGAATGTGCCAACTCTGTCTAGGCACTATTTTAGGTTCTACAAAAACGATGAAAAGATTGCCTTTCATGTCTTTAAAATATTTTCATTTGATTTAAAAGTTTTTTTTTTCGTTTTTCTCTGTCACAACTGTAAAAAAGATCTAGTACAAAATAAAACAATACACAGCACTGCCCAAATAACCGAACACTCACTCACCCTTTGATGTTACTACACCAGGGCCGGAAACATTTAACTATATAATTTTATGAACTATTTGATTAGAGGGAAATGATTGTGAAGATCCTCCTGGCAGAGAAGGCGGACTGGTGCGCGTTGACATTTCCTCACTAAACACGCAGCTGGCGTGTTTCTCGTATCCCCCTGGCAACAGGGTGCCGGAAGAACCAGTCTGCCGTTGTGCTATGAGCTGCGTTCTAAAATCTTCCTTTTTTCCCTTCGTCATTGTGAAAATTTAGACCTACAACTAACAACAACTTTTTAACGTCTTATTTGACTGACATTTCGATCTCCTGGATAATACAAGCGTGACAAAGCCACACACAGCGCCGTATAAATGTTATTCCCTTCAAGGGAAATTCGCAATACAGCTCGAGCGTGCAATGCACGTGCGAAAGTTCCCCAGGAGCGCGTGATGACGTTTTCGTAAAATATCGGCAATTGTCGTAAGACGAAGTGGCCATGTTTGACGGCTTCCCTGATTATGGCCGTGGCGAAATTTCGCGTCGTTCGCCCATGTGTTTAGACCAATCAGATCGCGGTATTCCTTACCTTTCGTCCTCAGTCCACATTCCACTAGTTGAAACAAAATAGGAAAATATGGCAAAGAAAAAGATACTTTGCATTGGGTTGGTTTGTTTGGACATCATCAACGTCGTGGATAAATATCCGGAAGAGGACACTGACAACAGGTTTGGAGTAGGAATAATATTTGTGACATCGCTAGATGTTGTCTTTAACTAGACAATATCTTATTCTTAATCTCAACGCGTCGAGCGCGTGAATTCAAGTTCATGCAATCGCAGGACGGAGGGTAATGCAGAAGACACTCAGAAACACAAAGGGCTTTGGTAGAGCTGTGCCAAGTGCATTGTAATTACCGCTGACAATGCAGTTATGCTTTATTAACTCACGCAGTTATATTGGGTGGGTGCATCGGCGTAAGACGGAACACAGCGCGTGTGTTTATGCTCATAGGTGTTTATCTCAGCGATGGCAACGAGGTGGAAATGCGTCAAACTCATGCACGGTCCTGTCGCTGCTTGGTTCCCCCTGTGCCTTCATGGGATCTCTTGCTCCCGGATCCGTAGCCGAGTAAGTATTTACGTAACCAATTATTTTTATTACCAGTTTCTTCCCTGGGTTCATTTATGATCTATATGACGCCCTATAAAGACAGATGACGTTTGGATTCCTGATACTCCTGCATATTCCAAATGTAAGCTTAAGTTCTGCTGTCTGCTTTATGAAGCTGTTATTAAATTAGAGGGTATTTCTCCCTTTTTGACTCATTATTGCCTTGCTTTCTGCCCCTTGTAACAGCTCTTCTGCAAACGTTACCACCTTTTTCATTGTGAGTCTTAAGTTCATACGAGTTTGACTGGTCGGGTGTTTATAACTGTACGGTTATAAGTGTTTCTCTGTCCGTGCTGTTTCTCCTGCTGATTTGTTCCTTTAGCTTCATCTTGAATGACTTTAAAATGTACGAGATTGACATCTCTCTCCTTCTGGAGCACGCTGGGTGCTCCTGTCCAGCATCTGTAGTTATCAGCAATGAGACCACAGGCACTCGCACCATCCTGCACATGAACAGGTTTGTGTGCGTGTGCGTGTGTTTGTGTGTGTGTGTGTGTGTGTGTGTGCGAGAGACTGATTTTGTGTGTGATTTTGGCGGTATTTCCTCATGTGTGTGACGTGTCATTGAAGCTGAATTCATCAAACAACCAAGAAACCTCTGTTCACACTGGGCATTTCTGTTTGAGCACTAGGTGGTGCTGTGCCCACTTTGTTGGGGTGTTTGTGCTGGAGAAGGTGCACGTTTGGTCTGCATTCACAGGTCAACTTTAGCCGCCTGCCGCCTGTGGTTCCGGCTCATCCCTTAGGCTGAAACACTGGGTCACATGCTTCTCTTTTTGCTACACTAGTTTCATCGTGGGGGACTTTGTCCGGCGTGGGGTGGACATTTCAGGCGTGGCCTGGCAGAAACAGGGAGAGACGCCATGCGCCTGCTGTGTGGTGTGCCCCACCACGGGCACACGCACTGTCGTGCTCTCAGACACGTAAGGCTGCAAAGCTGCGTTCTGACTACCACCTGACCAACACACTTCGCTGACTAGTTCAGTACTTCACTGTGCGCTGACAATTTCAGTACTTCACTGTGTGCTGACTAGTTCAGAACTTCAGTGTGCGCTGACTAGTTCAGTAGTTCACTGTGTGCTATTTCAGTACTTCACTGTGTACTGACTAGTTCAGTAGTCCAGTTTGTGCTGAGTACTTCAGTAGTTCAGTAGGTGCTGAGTACTTCAGTAGTTCATTGTGCACTGATGAGTTCACTGCACTGCTTAATATCTAATAACTGACTTGTTCAGTGCTTTGCCTAACAAATGGCTAGTAGTGCTGCAGTGCCGTAATGAATGCTAGTCAGAACAGAGTTGCTTCAAATCACTGTAATTTAACAAGAATGCTCTGCTTGGGTGAGACGATGACATTGCCTGAACCCTGGCCAATCACATAGCTATTTTTTTAACCCTGGCCAATCACATAGCTATTTTTTGAACCCTGGCCAATCACATAGCTATTTTTTGGGTTTGTTTATTAGCATAATTTTGAAAAACAAAATATCGCTGCAGTGACATCGTATTAATTCAGACTAATTCATTTTTATGGTAAATGGTGAAATCAAACTTCTGTGATCTGCTGTGACCCTGCATGCAGTAATTGTAATGCTGATTGCCTACACCACTGTAGATGAATTGTAATGGTGATTGCCTACACCACTGTAGATGAATTGTAATGCTGATTGCCTACACCACTGTAGATGAATTCACCATCCTTTCAATGAATAGTTGGAATTTTATAAATGATCAATATGTACAAAGCACATAGTATATAGGTAAACAGAACAAATAGAGCTTTTGGTTACTAAGATGGAAGAGGTAAAGTTTGTAACACTGTTGTGACGTATGCATTGTACTAGTATATTATTTATATTATTGTATATTATACTAGAATTGCATAGTATCGTGTTTTGTTCTAGATATTGAAGAGTTGTGTAATTTCTCTGATTTTGGAGAGGTTTAATCAACCGAGTTTGTTTGTGATTGTGAAGTCAGGGTTTCATCTTCTTCCAGTTACCGTAGTGAAATGATTAACTTTTCTTTCATAGATTAGCAGTCAGCCAGTTTTACAGCAGCTGTTTCTACTAGGCATCATGCCGTGACAGACAGCCAGAATCAGATAATAAAAGCAAACAAGCTTTTCTTCTTGCTGCAATAAATTCATTTAATGCTGAAGTTCGTTCAGCAGTTTAGAGATTACAGCTCATACCTCATAAATCATGTCACCGATGATCAGAAACAGCAGGATGAGTCTTGTCTGCTGCACGTGTGATTGTTGTATAGAACTGCGTGAAAGCTCGCACTTGTTCCCTCAGAAACCTGCCCGACGTATCTGCAGAGGACTTCTCGAGGCTGGACCTGAGCCAGTACAAGTGGATTCACTGGGAGGTGGGATCAGAGTAGTGCCTTTACTTGTTTGAATATTGCTCTTTTACTGAAGGCTGTGCTGATTTCGAGCTAAACTGCTTCGGCGTGTATTTTGACCCAGTTAGCCAGCCGTAGCTGATTGACGTCTGGTTCCACGAACAGGGTCGCAATGCTGAGGAGCAGATGAAGATGATCGAGCGGGTGAGGGAACATAACAACCAGCAGCAGGAGGACGACAGGATCACCATCTCCGTGGAGATCGAGAAGACGCGAGAGCCTCTCTATCAGCTTTTCCCCTGTGGAGATCTGGTATGATTTTCAAAAATTCATTTAAAAAGAATTTTTAACCCCCAAATATTTTACTTATGTTGAACCAGAAGTTGATTGATGAAAATCACAAAGCTTTTAAAACTGCAATAAACTTTCAAAGGAAAACCATCACAAGACCTTTTCATATTTCTGTAAGCATATAAACAAAGACCTATGCATGTATGTAAAAAAAAGACCTCTGTGTGCATATAAATAAAGACCTAAGCATATAATAAATGACTAAATAAAGACCTCTGCATGCATAAAAATAGAGTTATAAGCATATAAACAAAGACCTCTGTATGCTGCGACACTGTCTTCTTTGGCTGTGCAGGTGTTTGTCAGTAAGGACGTGGCCATGCACTTCGGCTTCCGTTCAGCAGCCAGCGCTCTACGAGGTCTTTACAGCCGCTTGAGGGAGGGGTAGGTGACCAACACTGACACTACATAGCCTACCCTACCCTAACAAACGCACTGATGAGAAACGAGCGTGACTGACAGAGCAGCCACTAGATGGCAGTAGAGGTCTGTTGTCACAGATGACAGCTCTGGCACATTCATACTCTTTCCTCTGCTGTTTACTCCTCGCTGTCCTGCATAGCCAAGTGTTGCTGTGAGTTTGACAGCGATCTGTTTTAGGGCTGTCCTCGTCTGTGCCTGGGCAGAAAAGGGAGCGGACGCGCTGGGTCCTGATGGCGTGCTGGTCCACTCCGATGCCTTCCCACCCCAGAAACTAGTGGACACGCTTGGTGCCGGGGACACGTTTAATGCTGCTGTCATCTGCTCCCTGTCAGGGGGTAACACTGTCATTTCTTCATGCGTTTTCACCCTCAGTTTCCTAACAGTCCAATCATGAATTTGATTGGATTCCTGTTACATACAAGAATGGTGTAAACTCACAGTCAGCTGCTAGGAAACACGCAGCTCACCCAGGTTTCTGCTCTACAAGACTGTAGTGAACTACTAGGAGTGTTTCGCTATGAGGCAGGCCACTGCCTTAGACGGATGAAGTGTCAGCTCAGCACTGTTACTCTCTTTCTCTTCTGCAGGGGGGAGTCTACAGGAAGCTCTCACATTTGGTTGCCAGATTGCTGGCAAAAAGTGCGGTATCCATGGATTCGATGGAATTCTGCAGTGAACGTGGTGCAGATGAGTGGAACTGTGATTTGGTGCAGATGCTTAACTTGGGGAAGGCCCTATTTTTTGGGGCGGAAGGATCGCAGTTCAGCGCTGCCGCATCACCGCGGAAGGTGCGCAGTCATAATTTCCTGGTCAACTGCTGAAATCAGCAACATCTCTGACTAACAATGAAGAAGAATGAGTAGAAACCTCTATGTATCTTGGTGAAAAGGTACTGTCAGTGGACCAGCTGTTATGGCTGGTCAGTAGGATATTTACTCTTTACTGACTGAGTCTCTGCCTTTCCTGATTCAGAATGAGAGGTTGAAATAATAGTTAACAGTATTTCTGTATAACATTCAGAGGTGGAGCAAATTGTAATTTTAAGAAAGCAAAAGATAAATAAACAAGAAAGCATTAAGCACCCAGGTAATAATTTATCGTCTTTAATTGTCTTGCTGGTGTTATTGGACTGTTTATATTGAACACATTTTGACTGAGCTCCTAATACTGAGCTGTTATACACCTACCGGTATGTCAAGTCGATATGTTCAGATTGCACAAATTACTATTAAATAAGCAACATATCGGCTTTGAGCAGTAATATTGTGGAGAGGTGATGTAAATTGAGTGAGTGAGTGATTGAAAAAGTGTTTTAGTCAAAAGGTAAACAGGATGTGTGTTATGATTCCACACTATCTCAGTTACATTTGTAGTCTATTTGAATAAGTTTACATATACAGTAATTCAGATATAAAGCTGCTTCATGGAATGGTTTCTCAAGTGCAATTCTCAAACATCTTTATCAAAAATCGAAACCAGGACATGAATCGAGCATTCGTTCATTTTAAATCTTTGAAACTGCTAACTTCAATTCAGGGTCGCAGTACGCCAGATCCTCCTTCTGTAGGACAGGACAGAAACGTCCATCGACGGGCCACCGACGCGGGGATTGTAGAGGAATCCCCGTACACTCACAAGCTCAGTTTAGGCATACCAGCCAACAAACACACATGTGTTGGGGGGAGGAAACTCGCACAGGCACTGGGATGTCATGGGATCTCCACGTGGACACAACAGCCAGGCAGGGCGCTGAATCAGGGTCTGTGACAGTGGCGCTGCAGTGTTAATTGCTGAATACAGCATACAGACTAATAACAGGTTCTTCTCTAGAGAATCCAGATGCATATGAGGTACTGGAACTTGTAGCGGATGCTTAAACGTGCCAACTTTTATTACGAGAATATTGCGCTGAGGTATAATTATTCGGCTTTCCTGTCAAGACACATCTGTGTGTAACACAAGTTTAATCCCAGGTTGTCTAATCAAGAGTTCTCCAGAAGTGTTTCTCTTTCCATGGTACACACGGGCCAGGTGAGTTTTTCGGCTTGGACATAGAAAAATAGGCCTGTTGGTAGTCTACAGAGCTGACTCTGTGTCTACACGCTACTATTAGAATCACCTCAGCGCAAAGCAGCAGACCCTTACTCATTTCGCATGTTTTCAATCACATTTAACTTTTACAAATGATGCTAAAACTTGAATGGAGTTTCTTCACAAATCACACACTGTGGAAATCTTCAGGGCAGCGCCGTCTCTCCGGTAATGGAGAACTGCTTTTGATGCAAATGGCGCGGCTGCAAAATATACGGCGAACCCACACTGTGAAATATGACCGTCATTTCCTGCTACATTAACACTGATTTGGTAACAACTGAACCGTACAGAACGAAGGTCGGCGGCGACAGAGATGTGTAAAATTAAATATCTTTATTTAAAACATGTGTTGCCAACATACACATTCAAGGTCACAGGTTAAACCGTGAGTAGGAAGTTCACATGAGCCGAGGTGGTGTGGTTTCATTTATTCACGTGTCGGGCATGGTTTCGTTTACAAATGAAAAGTCCTTGCGGTATGAATTTGGGGAGGGGTCAGCTCTTAATGGAAATCAGTGAGATAGCAGCCTCAACATGACTTGGCACTAACCTTAGTTTCACACAGGAATAATCTATTCATTTCTCAAACTAAGATAACTGTATGCTTCAAAAAAACGAAGACAACTTTATCTCTGACTTAATCATTCTTGTTTAGTTTTCAGTTTCATAATAAAAGACTTGCCATGTAGTACAAACATTCTTTGGCACCTGTAGTGTAGGTATTTCTTTTGAAGGTGTCACAGACAGAGCTGCTTGTGAGAGCACCTTCTTTATCCTTAACGTGAGCGACTTTTCTGTCAGCTTTGGCTCATGAGTCAAACAAGCATGGACTATAGACGGTAGCTCGTAGGAAAAAATCTGTTCTCAACGTGGTGACATGCGTGTTATATATAGACTCTTGTAAACGCTTTATTGATGAAAATCGGTCCTTTTAAAGAAAACACAAAGCAACATTTATGATAAGGTCACTTTTTTTTGGCAGTGTTTTTCAGTGAAAAACTAGAAGACACGTCCATTCCAGGATGTTTCCTCGTCCTGTTCTGAGATGGACACATCATTCCTGTAGCTTCTCCTCTGCTCATCTAACAGGACTGCGCAGACTACCCTAACCCTAACCCTAACCTAACCCTAACCCTAACCTTAACCCTAACCTTAACCCTAACCCTCTACGGTCTGACGGGCTGTGTTTGTGCTAATCGTGAAGCGTAATGGCTTGGTTTACTGCACAGACAAAGGCACACATTCACACGGCTGGCCAGAGCACCAAGGCACAGCACTGTACTGCAGCCAGTCACTCTGTACTACAGCCAGTCACTCTGTATTACAGCCAGTCGCGCTGTACTACAGCTCGTTGCTCTGTACTAGCCAGTCGCTCTGTACTACAGCCAGTCACCCTGTACTACAGCCTGTCGCTCTGTACTACAGTCAGTCACACTGTACTACAGCCAGTCACTCTGTATTACAGCCAGTCGCGCTGTACTACAGCTCGTTGCTCTGTACGATAGCTGGTCGCTCTGTACTACAGCCAAGTCGCTCTGTACTACAGCCAGTCACTCTGTACTACAGCCACTCACTCTGTACTACAGCCACTCACTCTGTACTACAGCCAGTTACTCTGTACTACAGCCAGTCACTCTGTACTACAGCCACTCACTCTGTACTACAGGTATTACAGATGTAAAGTTTTGTTCTGGTCCTAGTCTAACGTTAAAACATCTGAAAGGTGCACAGGATTAATAACATTCACAATATGAATTGCTATTTCATCAAAAGAAATCCTCTTGGTTCTGGAAACACACACACACACATGCACACACACACACACACAAGTTTATCCCTAACCCTTGACTGTGAGTCTAACACTGTGGCAGTTGAGGACTTTGCAGTGGTGCACTTGGGAAGTCAGTCAGACCTCATGGTCAGCTGTGATGCATGAGAAATCAGTCATTCCTACACGCCTGTGACTCATATAAAATAAGGCATACCAACAATAACATTTCCATCAATAAAAAACAAAAAACTTGCAGTAGTATCTGTTACAACACTTGTCCAATAGGGCTAAGATAACATATCAGGAGCAAGTTCCTCCATTTAAAATCATATTCTGTCTCCAAGGAGTTCACAAGTTTAACAACATCAGTGGGGTCTGAAAATGCCAGGGCAAAAAAAAGCGTCTCCCCCCCGTCAGCCGTCAGTGTGTCGTTTCCTGTCTCCTTTGTTTCACTGCTTCGTCGTTCACCTGGCGCGGGCCACCAAGCTCCTTCCAGCCAGGATCTCCTACACGTCCTCATAGAGGAGCACCCCGCTGAAGATAGTGAGCGGCTCCACCGAGTGTGCCAGTTTGCCCATGACCAGGTCGATGCAGACGGTGTCGTGCATCTGCAGCGGTAGGATAATGTTGAAAACGGCCAGGGAGCCTGGCGTGGGCTTGGACTCCGCCATCGGCGTATTCTCCAGGTCCTCGGGCTGGTAGCCGCCCGAGTCCACGCGGACTACGCCGTAGTTCGACCTGGACAGCACAGCCTCGATCTTGTCGTTCTTGTGGCCGGTGAGGATGGCGCTGAAGAAGTAGTGGCCGTCTACTGGCGCTGTGAAGATCCCTGCACAGCAGAAGGATGAGGGGTTAGATTACCATGTCAATCAAGAAATTATTGATTGACATAAGTCTTTTCAATTAATTTCATTAATGTAAGTTCAACTTTACCTGTACGTGGATCATAAAATTCTCCGCTGTTAGCAAAGATCTTGTCAAAAATTATGGTTCCGGCAGTAACCTTGGGGTTAGTGAGAGCAGCAGAAAAGGAGATACGAGGCAGAAGAGCGTCTGCACCTGGATTACCTATTTACACACACACACACACACACACACACACACACACACACACACACATATACACACACACACCCAGTGACATTTAAGGACCCTTGCCAACAGCTCCAGTTTGACTAGCATAATGTATAATTGCTGTAGGGCTCTTTCCAAAGTTGAGTTGTCATAATTATGAGACTATAAAGTTCATACCTTGTTCACCCTTGAGACCTGAAACAAGAGATTCAAAATGTGCTTAATATGATTCCATGTTATGTTAATGTTGTTTATAGGTTGTATTACAGGTGAAGTCAGGTGTGTAAAGTGAATAGTCACAAAGTAGCTTAACAAAGTGTTCCATACAAGCCATACGATTTAGTTTGTGATAATAATTCGAGGACAAATTCTGTCTCTTTATTGTTAAAATAAATTATTATTATCACAATTAGATGGAAAGACTTTATTTCAGTGTTCACTAAACCACTTTGTGCAGGTTTTCTGAAGATTTCACCTCTAATCCGATCCTACGACACCTCATTCAGCTAATCAGAGACTACTGAAAATAGCAATTTAATAACTCTGATGTGGTGGTTTATGGTTGGAACTAAACTTTGCATATGCATATGTATATTTGCATATGTATATAAAGAGCCATTACTTGCGTAGCTAAGATATCTATCTTATATGCCTTGTATGTCTTATAATGAGAAACGTGTTACCTGGGGCTCCTCTTGGTCCCTCCACACCTGGTCTGCCTTGTGGACCTTCCTTTCCTTGTGGACCAGGAAGTCCTGGAGATCCTTTCTCTCCTTGAGGGCCCGGTGGTCCAGGAAGGCCTTCAATCAGACATCAAGTTATTTAAACCCTAAAGTAGCCTTTAAACCTGGGAACCTTGGTGGTGTATTGATGTTCTCTTTTGGTTAGCTCATCCTGAAAGCTTATATTTGACCTCTGAACTATATCTGTTTTTCGTTTTGTTTTATTTTACTCATTTCAAGTTACATTCGTTCAAGTTATTTTAATCTAAGCTAATGCATGTTTTCGATGCCATAATATGTTTGTACCTTTCACATGTTTTGAAAGACAAACCTGTTAGGTCCTGCTCAATTACGGTCTGGAACTGCTTGAGAACGTGCAGCACTGATGAGTTGAGCTGCTTGATCCTGCTGTGGATGTTGTCCAGATGTGTGTTCTGGATGGTATCGATGAAGCCGCTGTGTGAGGTCACCGTGGCGTTGAGCCCATTGACACAGTTCCAAAGGCCAGACACATGCTTGTTAAGGCCTTCTTTGATCTTCTGCAAGTTCTCTGATACAGAGTCCAGCCGGCCACAGACTGCTTCGAGTTTGGAGAGCCTCTTGTCCAGGCCATCTCCGGTCCTCTTGCAGTCTCCAGTCTCTACCACAAAGCCCTCAAAGCGTCTCACATCCCGATCTATGTTCTCAAAGCGCATCCTGCTATCCTCTATATGCTCCGTCATCTCCTGCTGGATCTTGTCGATCTCTGAGATGATCTTGTCCTTGGTGTTGCCCAGGTCGGTGATGACGCTGTCATGTTTGTGGACGCTGTGCTCCAGCCCTTTCAGAGTGTCGTTGATGGAGCTGAACGTTAAGATGACCTCGGACAGCTCTCCCTGGATTGACCTGAGGTTGCCGTTGTTGCTGCTGATGACGCTGTGGCCATCAAGAGGCTTCTGGGGATCATCCAGGACACTTGGTCCAGTTCCTGCTGGAGTTTCCAAACTGATCTTGCATTGCCCACTGCATTTGTGCACTTCCTTTTGAAGTTTACTCACTTCCTCCTGCAGGTGAGAGCACACGTCTGAGCATGCTGCATGTCCGGAATCCACTTTGCCCTTTATGGAATTAATATCAGTTCGACACTTGTCCATGGCCTGGTGTGTAATGTTCTTTAGCTGCCTCAGTTCATCCTGAACCGTTCTGCAAAGATCACAGTTCTGAATCTCCGTGACGATTCTGTTGAAGTGCTCCCCGTTGTCTCCAGTCAGTGCTTTGATCTTGCGGATGTCGTGGCTGAGGTCGATCACCTTGTCCAAGAGAGAGTCACCAGACACAGAAAGGTCTTTGAGGCGTGTGTCAAACCTCTTGATCTCATCCTCATTGGCAAAAACTCTCCATTCCAGAGATTTCACTGTGTCATTAGGGCTGATGTCACTTCCTCCTGAGGGTCTTCTTGAGCCAGTTGCAGAAGCACCTCCAGAGTGGCCCTCTTGGCCGGAGCACAGAGAGCAGCCACTTATCTTCTTCTCCAAATGGGACGTGACGTTGTCCAGCCGGTCCAGCCGCTTGTTCAGGTCAAACACGGTCTCTTTTACAAGCCCTATGTCTAGATCCACGTCTGCAATCTTGTAATCTTGGTCTTCAAGACGGTTTGTGATTTCATTGCGTAGGTCTCTCAGCTCCTTTCGGAACAAGTCTTTCAAGTCATTTCCCATGTAGCCACAGTTCTCTTCTGTCCTCTGGACTGTGCTGTTCAGCCTCCCCTCTAGGTCATGCAGATAATTCCTGAATGTGTCCTCTGTTATCCTTGGTCCTCCTCCACCTCCTCCTCCCACTCCTCCTCCTACTGCACCTCCTCCACCTCCTCCTCCCACTCCTCCTCCTACTGCACCTCCTCCACCTCCTCCTCCCACTCCTCCTCCTACTGCACCTCCTCCACCTCCTCCTACTCCACCTCCTGCTCCTCCTCCTACTCCACCTCCCACTCCTCCTCCTACTCCACCTCCTACTCCTCCTCCTACTCCTCCTCCTGCTCCTCCTCCTACTCCACCTCCTCCACCTCCTGCTCCTCCTCCTACTCCACCTCCTCCCCCTCCTACTCCTCCTTTTACTGCACTTCCTCCTCCACCTCCTCCTAAACCTCCTCCTCCACCTCCTACTCCACCTCCTCCACCTCCTCCTTTTACTCCACTTCCTCCTAAACCTCCTCCTCCACCTACTCCTCCTACTCCACTTCCTCCTCCTCCACCTCCTACTCCACCTCCTCCAACAGTCCCGCCTCCGCCATCTTTTCTCAGTTCTTTGTCTAGGCGGTTCTGCAGGGTGCTGCAGGTCTCTGACACCGAGCCAAGCTTCTTGTCCACATCAGCGAGTCCTGCTCTGATGTCCGTGACCACATCGCAGCAGCCCTGAGCTCGGCTCAAGTCTCGACGCAAACTGTCCAGGCTCTGGCGGTGGCGCTGGTCCATTGCGTGGATCTGCTTCTCCAGAGCCAGGACCCTGTCCCGCTCCGCCTGCTGCTGCCTCCTCAGATCCTCCACCCCGGCCTGGCAGGCGGAGCAGGACAGCGAGACCCTGTGCTCCAGCTCGCGGAGGATCTCCTCCTTCATAGAGCCGAACCGGTCGCCGTGGCCACCACTGACCCCGCCCACATCGCTCCCTCCTTCTCTGCCGTTCACCAGGTGGTTGTTGATAGTGACCAGAGTTTTGTCGTGAGCTCGTGTTCGGTTATCTAGCTGGTCTAGTTTGGTCTGGATGCTGTGAATGGTCCTCTTCATCTCAGGCTGGGCGGCGTCGGCTGGGGGCTTACGCAGCCGCTCCTCCATCCGCTCCGTCACGCTGTGCAACGTGGACTGAAGGTCATGGATGGTTTTGGTCAGACTCTGGATTTTGTCCTCTAGGTGCTTCATCTTGTCACTGTCGCCTCTCCCTAAGAATATGAGTGTTACATCGTTTACGCCATTTGCAATTTGCAACTGAAAAGCTTCTTTATGTATTACGTCAGAACATTCGAGTGAACAGTGAAATGGTTCGTTTGCCTAGTGTTCCTGAAGATGGTCAGGATGAAGGACTCACCAGATCCTCCACTCTGCCCGTGGCCCGTAGCTGTGCCTGTGTGTCCCGGGTTTGAAGGCTTCGGCCAGGGTCTGGCTGTGGAGATCTGGGTGACGGATCCTCCGTCAGCTCCATCATTACAGTCCTCTCCACTGTAACCATGGCAACACTTCCATTCCATTTCTGTGACCATTTTGTAGGCCACTTTATATTTTGGCCTCATGTAGGTGCGATACCTTCAACACACAAGAAGCACTGTATAAACAAAAGCAAAAAAATGTAAACACTGAAGAGCAAATATTTCCTGATTTATGAAAAAATACTCACTGTATACATACAAATTTTTATCAGAGATGTAAAACATACAGACTCTGATGACTTTACCACTGTTAGCAGCTTCTCTTTTCTTTCCCTTTTTATTACTCTGAGTTTTATTGTCATCTCTAAACATTTTCAGAAAGTAACAGTCCTAGCGTAGACAAGCTGACCTGCTGACTTTCTGAAGACCCACTGTCTGTTGAAACAGACTGTAGCTGCCAGAATATGTTCCCAAAGTGTTGATTTACACCCCCTCCCAATCCTGGATTCCATACAGGGAATGTTATTTTCTCCCAAAAGCTAAGAGGAAAATAAATGTTTCACAATTAATTCCCCGTGTGTGAACAGGCATTCAGTCTGGTGTATGTTCTTTATTTGTGTATTTGTTTTTTATGTTTGTGTAGGACTCTTGTAGTAAGGGCATCTGCTCCCCAGCTGTTTAAAGTGATATACGTCTCTCACTGATCTGAGAACAGTGAACAAAATCTTCTCCTTGGCTGTTTAAACTGATATATACTTCTCTCACTGTTCAAAGAACAGTGAACACAATCTTCTCCCTGGCTGTTTAAACTGATATATACTTCTCTCACTGTTCAGAGAACAGTGAACACAATCTTCTCCCTGGTTGTTTAAACTGATATATACTTCTCTCACTGTTCAGAGAACAGTGAACACAATCTCCTCCCTGGTTGTTTAAACTGATATATACTTCTCTCACTGTTCAGAGAACAGTGAACACAATCTCCTCCCTGGTTGTTTAAACTGATATATACTTCTCTCACTGTTCAGAGAACAGTGAACACAATCTCCTCCCTGGTTGTTTAAACTGATATATACTTCTCTCACTGTTCAGAGAACAGTGAACACAATCTTCTCCCTGGTTGTTTAAACTGATATATACTTCTCTCACTGTTCAGAGAACAGTGAACACAATCTTCTCCCTGGCTGTTTAAACTGATATATACTTCTCTCACTGTTCAGAGAACAGTGAACACAATCTTCTCCCTGGTTGTTTAAACTGATATATACTTCTCTCACTGTTCAGAGAACAGTGAACACAATCTCCTCCCTGGTTGTTTAAACTGATATATACTTCTCTCACTGTTCAGAGAACAGTGAACACAATCTCCTCCCTGGTTGTTTAAACTGATATATACTTCTCTCATTGTGTCAACCCCTAAAAACTACTGGAATTAATTTAGTATGATAGCCTGACAAACGCCAGACTGCTCTATACTAGATCTCAAACTGTAGAACCATTTACACCCACTAGCCATTCATTAAAAAAACACCTCTTAGTTTCAGGCTCTTCTAAAGATGATAATAGCACTGCTGAGATCATCAGAATGCAGCTACCTGAATATGTTTAGGTGACAAACTACTCACAAACCTCCATAGTGACAATGACATACGCACAGTCACAATCATGTGACCAGGTCTGTGTTTTGATGACTATTGATGAACTGTGTAGTGGCACAGAATTGTGGATGGCAACGTATAGACTAGTTTTTACTGTTAACTGGTTTTAAAATGCAACAAGGTTAGAAAACTGGAAAATTCTTTTGAGGACATTCCAGTTGTGGAATCTCAAGTTGGCATCCAACAGAGAAGGAACCCAGTGCTGAAAACACACATATATCTGCACCTCTCTTATACGATGCCTCACACACGAGCGGATTTCAACATTGCTATTTTCCCAGGACTACTGGTTACACTTTGTAAGCCACTAAATACTGTGAAAAAAAATGTGTCCAAGCTGTGTTCTGCTGCACAGGAGGTGTGAGGAGGCGAACAGAAGCAGGTCGCCCTCATCTCCACACGACTGGGAGAATAAGTGGTGGTATTGTAGCTGGGTTCATGCCTCATTCCTGCGGTGCGGACTGGTGTGGAGTCTGGAATGAAGTACCAGCCACCCTGTGTGTGTGTGTGTGTGTGTGTGTGTGTATGCATGGGCATGCATGTTTGTGTGTGTATGTGTTTGATCAAGATTAAGATTTTCTATCACCACCTGCTGTTCTAAACACTCCTCACTGCTGTTCTAAACACTCCTCACTGCTGTTCTAAACACTCTTCCGGCTGTTCTAAACACTCCTCACTGCTGTTCTAAACTCTCCTCACTGCTGTTCTAAACACTCCTCACTGCTGTTCTAAACTCTCCTCCTGCTGTTCTAAACACTCCTCACTGCTGTTCTAAACACTCCTCACTGCTGTTCTAAACTCTCCTCACTGCTGTTCTAAACACTCCTCACTGCTGTTCTAAACTCTCCTCACTGCTGTTCTAAACACTCCTCACTGCTGTTCTAAACTCTCCTCACTGCTGTTCTAAACACTCCTCACTGCTGTTCTAAACACTCCTCACTGCTGTTCTAAACTCTCCTCACTGCTGTTCTAAACACTCCTCACTGCTGTTCTAAACACTCCTGCCTTCTCCTGACTGTTCTCTGTCCTTGCTCTGAGATGGTGACATGATCTTCCACTAGCTGTTCAGACTGCAGAGTCTCTTCAAACGTAGACTGAAGTCTCACCTGTTTGTTGAGTACTTAAATGAGCACTAACACCAATAGCACTTGTCCTGGTTCTTTATATTGTATGTTTATCTGTCTATGGTTGTTTGTATGTATAAGTTTGAATTCATGCTGATTAAGCTTATGTGTATTTGCAAAGTATTTGATTCCTGTAGTTTAGTAGTAGTCTGGTTCACGGGTATCTTGGATTCTGGATGCATTCTGTGAACAGATGCAAAGTACTTTGTAATTTTTCTGTATTAAAGCATCTGCTGAGTGCCCTAAATGTAAATATAAATGTATTAACCATTTACATAGTATCAGAAAGATAACCAGAGCCAGTTTATATGTCCCTTGTGTAGTGAGTATTCAAGGTTTCCAGTGAAGTATAGATTTGTATCATAGATCCTCTTGCTTGAGAACTGTCTATGATCACATATATTATGGCCTTAAACATCTGTTTCTGTATAGAACGGAATCACAGTAACATGTAATAGTGAAACTTTGCTCAGCACCATAAAACTTCAGATGGCAATAAATATAGAGTGTAAAAACGTTTCATCTTAAAGGTTAAGAGTCAGGAGTAAAACCCCATATTCACATACACGCATCAGCATTAATACAGTGGTAAATCTCATGCAGTGCGAGGGACATTTTAGTGAACTGAATGCAATATGAGTTCTGAGCCAGCTGCTTCTCAGTAGACCTTCTATAACTTGCACAACACAAATGCTTAAATATTACAAGATGAGGTGGAAGACCTATGAAAGCACACACACACACACATACACACACACACACATACACATGTGCACACAGCCTGACACACATACATCCATGAAAGTGAATACACCGTCAGACACACACCCCTTCAGGCACACCCCTTACGCACAAACACATCCATACATGCACTCACACACATACATACCCCCTCAGGCACACACACCCCCACACACACACATACATACCCCCTCAGGAACACCCCCCACACACACACATACACATGCACCCTCAGGCACACACCCCTTCAGGCACACCCCTTACGCACACACACATCCATACATGCACTCACACACATACATACCCCCTCAGGCACACACCCCTCCCACACACACACACACATACATACCCCATCAGGTACCCCCCCACACACACACACATACACATGCACCCTCAGGCACACACTCCTCACAAACACACATATACATACCCCCTCAGGAACACCCCCCCCCACACACACACATCCAACCTCAGGCACACACCCCCTCACATACACACACACACATGCAACCTCAGGCATACACCTCCTCACACACACACACACACACCCTTATGCACACACCCATACATGCACCCTCAAGCGCACACACACACACACACAAACACACTCACATTACAACGCGGCTGCACTGCACACCCCAGGAGCATGGCTGATACTCAGGCTTCACGTAGGTCTCCACGCCATCCTCCACCATGCAACTCACTGTCTTCGTCACCACGTACGCACACCAGTTCCTGCGGGCAAAAGGAAAAACATGCACTCAACACACAAGCATGAACGATGAAGATGATGGTGATCATCACAGTGGTTGTTCACGAGTCCACAACACAGAGATCCCCTGGTCGACGCCCTCCAACCGTGACAAAGATACAACTGAGAAGTTACACAGCGTAACGATGGTCATGAATCAGCCTGTTTTAACCAACCAGACGCTCAACTCTTAGTCATAGTGGTTACTGAGCGCAAACCAATACAACCAACAGGTCAGGCTAAAAAATATTCTTGACATGGTGACACAGAGAATAAGAATTTCCATGAGCACCATGAAAATACCCAGATCCCCACACAGTGAGTGGCTAGAAGGGAGGACAGTACAAGCAGCCCTGCCTTGTTTATGTCCTGGAAAGAACTAATCCAGCAATAACAGATTCTCCCTTGAGACTTCCAGCCGCAGGGAGGTGCACACAAATGGGTTAATAGAGTTTTTCTGAAGGTCCATGTACATTTCGGACAAACTCCAGAAACTCAGTCTCTACTGGATTTGAAGTAATTCTAAATCACTCGGGCGAGGTCTGTAGTCACCTGCCCTCATAAATGAGAAGAAATCTGAAAATAAAATAGCAGATCTATTCACTATGGCAGATCTATTCACTATGGCAGATCTATTCACTATGGCAGATCTGTTTACTATGGCAGATCTATTCACTATGGCAGATCTACTCACTATGGCAGATCTGTTCACTATGACTGTCACTATGTTCCTCTATCTGCCCAGGATTTCTAAGTACACCACAGGAAGTATGGAAAGCACAGGAAGACAACAGAGACAGCTAAGCATACACAACACCCCATATAACATGCCTTTACAAAAACAGCTTTATAAATATTTCAGTTCAACTTTTAAATATGTATATATGTTAATTGCCTATTTTAATGAATTATGTTACATATGTATATATATATATATATATATATTCTTTTATGCAGGTGTAAAGCGCCTTGAATTGCCATGTGCTTCAAATGTGCTGGCTTCATAAATAAACTCGCCTTGCTTCCCCTGCCTTGCCACCCCTGTGCACTCATGACTTCACACCCGTTTCAGTCTGCTAGCAAGATCAACAAACTCCTCCCTGCACTGCTGCATCAGACACAAATGGGTTGGTCCTTAATGTGGACACTGGTCAACATGCAGCCCCACCCACACTGCGTCTTCCCAATCCTCATGAAACAGATGCGTTAGCCCGCATCATATACGAGTAATGTTTATTGCAGACCATGACCATGTGAATCCAGAGAGAAGTACCACATATTCAAATGGTTCCGCCCATTCAAATGGCCCCATTCCACAAGTTAAGGTCTAAACATGTCATGTCACAACACAATACTGATGTGAGAGGCCTGCCAAGAAACAATGACAAATCACCACATGACAAATGCTGATTAGTCCTGTTGAAAACCCTTCCTATTCTCCAGCGCAAGAGACCATGCAGAGACCGACAATCAGCACAGCTTCACTCACTAATCCATCCGTAGGGTGAACAGAGCCTCTGCTCCCAGCCTACCCACAGGCACTTGCCTCCAGCTGGGCTTCCCGTTGACCGTCCCTGAGCCGTGGACTTCCTGTTTCGGCCAGCTGCCGGGAGTGCTAACGTTCCAAGCCACTGCGATGTCACGTTTCAGCCTTTCACATTCCAGACAGCTGGCGCCAGATGACCAGGAAAGATGCTGCACTGGCTAAACGGTGGGATATTTGTCATTAATTGCGATTGGCTCCAAGAATAAGGCACTGTGGAGGAGGACCTAAGCCAAGGTCTGAAGAGTGGCCTCCATTGAGTGCCTCCATTATGGGTAAAGATCTCCACAGTGACTTCTAATAAAAGCAACTTCCTTTCTTAATTGGTGATAATGAGTTTCATGACTAATAGTCTCATATACATTGATGAGAATTATTTCCTGTGCATTGATATATTATGAATAATGCACGTATGTGTGTATCTGTGCAGACCAACCCATATATTGTGAAATAAGGTGGCCCAGTCAGGTTCCTGTAGGCTGCCTACAAAACATTAAAACAAACTGTACAGATCCACCCAAAGCTTAAGAACTTTTGTGAAGGAGCACTTTTTTTCCTCACAAGTGCCAGACTCCCTAGCCTGATGTTGAAGCTAAGCGCTAAGCAGGGGACGGATCGGTTGGCTGCACAGATCAGCACAAAGCACTAGATCAGCCCCATAGAGGCTTCTTTTGGATGGCAGCATTCTAGCTACTGTCGACAAAAACCCGTACATATGTGCTGACTGCTTTTTAAACCTGGGTCAACAGGACTGGCAATTGAACCTTAGTAAAAGAAGGGAAAATACCAACTATTACACTGTACATGAGGGAAATGTGAAGTGTTAAAAAGGTTAAGGTTTGGCTGTTTAGCACTGGCTAATGCTATAGGCTGAGGTAATGTAACTTTCTAGGTTATTGGCATTACTCACTCAGGGACCCACAGTAACATTATTTGTTTGTTGGTTGAATGTCTGTAATGTCTGTTCATCTCATCAACACCTGAATAACAAAAGTAAAGTAAAAGTTAGAAAGTTACAGTTGTGTTTTACTTAGGTCTTAGCAACATTAGCATGTGTCTTAGCAACATTAGCATGTGTGCTAGGTGAAAATGTGCTTCACATGCATTTTGGAAAACACTGTGTTTTACAGCTGCAGATATGAATGTTAGGATTTGTGTAGCTGCTAGAATGAGCAGAGAGCTGATCTCAGAGCTAAACAGAATCGCACCACTATGCTTTCTCCAGAAAGCATGTTTCTCCAAAGGTTCACACACCACAGTTTTGAGGATAGCACAGAACGTTATTCCTGTTGGCACACCCGCTAGAAGAAAGAGCAGTGACACATTATAGGTAGGAACAGGCACTCAAACTGGCCATTCTAAAAAATATTTTATAAAATCTTGTCACAATTGAAGTTTATTTTCCATTTATTTTTACACCACATTTTCGTTTGGAGTGGATTGTTGTGTTTCTATGCTCCCCTCAAACAGTGTGAGGCCATCATGAAAAGGAAGACCAAGAAAAGACGAAACTTAAAATAATGAACAATGACGTTACAAAGCTCTCGTCACAGGCATCCATAAGTTAAGTAAGAAAGAAAAAGCGTCGAGATGACAATCAGGTGACTGTTTCTTTGTCTCTTCTGGGTCAGGTGACTTTTGGGTCAGTCACTCTTCTGGGTTTTTGGGTTCACATACACACACACACACTCGCTCTGTCTCTCTCTCTCTCTCACACACACACACACAAATAATTACTCAAGGAGTAATCACCACGCCATCCTAACGCAGGGCTTTGCCTCAGTGTGTGTGTGAGAGTGCCTGGGTCTGTGCAGCACACTCTGACCTCAGTGTGTGTGTGAGAGTGCCTGGGTCTGTGCAGCACACTCTGACCTCAGTGTGTGTGTGAGAGTGCCTGGGTCTGTGCAGCACACTCTGACCTCAGTGTGTGTGTGACCTCAGTGACCTCAGTGTGTGTGTGAGTGCCTGGGTCTGTGCAGCACACTCTGACCTCAGTGTGTGTGTGAGAGTGCCTGGGTCTGTGCAGCACACTCTGACCTCAGTGTGTGTGTGAGAGTGCCTGGGTCTGTGCAGCACACTCTGACAAGTAACCACTGGCTTTTCTCCAGTAACAGTTGTGGGGCAGAATTGAATCCACTGAGTTGCTGCTGGCACCAGGCGTGACGGTAATGACGTAAGGCCAGTGCGTGCTCTTTAACACGGAGAAAGGCCATTCATCTGCGTCAAAGCAGATGAGAGACCACATAAATCACTTCATGTAATCCGGTGGATTAAGAAGCGAAGAAAACACTCCCCCTCACTCCTCCTGTGATGTCACTATGAAAGCATGTGTTCAAAATATCTGGCTTCTGTCTCTGCTTCTTCCCAGTCAGGACTTTTACTACAAAAGCATTTATTTACAGATCACAGATCAGGTCGTTTTTGCATTTTGATAAAGTTTGGATGTACTCAAATCAACATTATTTATTCAGATTCCATGGATTCAAACTGTTGGTCAAGAAAGAATTCGGCAAAGCCCTTTTTCATTTCTTTGATACGATTTGCTGAGAAAATATACACAGACAAAAACCGTAAGGATTTCACGGCCACTCCTGGACCAAGTCAAATGAACATGAAATCTGAATAAATAATGTTGATTTGAGTACATCCAAACTTTATCTAAATGAATAACCAGCAAGCTACACCATGCTACACCGAGCTACACCATGGATTGTGTTGTTATAGTAGCACTGCTGGGCTGGTGTTGGGAACACAACCGGAGACACAGTAATCCCATGCAGATATTCCCATGCAGATAATCCCATGCAGATATTCAGATGCAGATAATCCCATGCAGATAATCCCACTCAGATATTCCCATGCAGATATTCCCATGCAGATATTCCCACGCCACCCATTTAGCCTGCAGGGTTTGGTCAGCTCCACCTCACCCCCTCCACCCACCAATGCCCCGGAAATAAAATCACAGTGTAGATGTGACTGCCCCCCCTTAATGCTAGTGATGTGTGTTCGCAAAACCAAGGAGCTACCAAGGAAGAGTGACGACCCCGAGGCGTAGCTGGCTGGCTGCTGCTAGCATCGCACAGAGCTTGGCCTGCTTACAAGGGCAATGATGTCAGCTTCAGGTTAGGTGCGCATGTCTGAGGCGGGTTTTTCTTTGCACCACACCTCATCATGGAACAAAAACAACAGCAAGGCCATATATTTGAGTGCTTCCAGAGGAACCACCCTCCTGCTCCTGGAACATTTCTTCTCCAGCCAATTAAAACCCAGGATTACTTACAGTGCCATTGTGCAACGAGCACAATGTATGGAGTGGAGTGACAGAGAATGACACGCGCAAACTAATAGAGGGGGAGGGAGAGAGGGAGAGAGGGAGGAAGCGAAAGAATGAGAGAGTGTTGAGATAGACAGCGGCAGTGAGGAGCCAACCTCTTTGATAACCCCTCTAATAGCTGCTCCATTAACCATCTTTTCATCTTCTGTAAATTGCTGCATTCTTTCAAACCCCTGCAGCCTTGAAGCTCTTTGTTGAAGGGGCTCTCCTCTGCCCTGCCCTTCTCCAGAGCGGCATGCTGGCGCTCTGTGATCGTGACCTCGTCATTTGTCCTTTTCCTCCCCCTCTCTATGCATGGGCCTCCTCCCCTCTGAGCGATCAGACTGGTTGCCTCAGCCCTGACCTCTGACCCTTGACTGATGTGAGGAACAGGAAGTGGTTGCTGTGTCCGCCTGCCGGAGCAGTGGTTGGACAGATGGCCTTTCTCTACCAGCCTGTTTGTTTGTGTGACGGAGGGAGGGGAACACGTGTGCTGTGTCTCTGTCTGTCCACTGGGTGTGCTGTGTCTGTCTGTCCCCTGAGTCCACTGGGTGTGCTGTGTTTCTGTCTGTCTGTCCCCTGTGTCCACTGGGTGTGCTGTGTTTCTGTCTGTCTGTCCCCTGTGTCCACTGGGTGTGCTGTGTCTCTGTCTGTCCCCTGTGACCGAACCACAGTACACACCCCCTCCCTGCTCCTGCCACGCTGAGTACACACTGATACACAGGAATGGAGTTTTGACACATACTTACATTATTGTATGCACACACGTGCACATAAACCCCACCCTCTTCTATGCACACACACACACACACACACACACACACAATACTGGCACTGTTTGAGCGTGCATGATTCGCAGCATAACTGCTTGCCCATACCTTTCCGATCTTAATGGTAAATGGCAATAAAACATAATATTACCTATTTTTAAGAAATAGAATTTTTTCCCAGAATAAAACGCCTCTTAATTAGGATTGCCTTTCAGTCTAAATATATGTATACATTTGTCATGCTTAACAGTTCCCAGAAGCTAGTATAGTACATAATATATATTTGATTATCTGGGACATATTCAGCAAACAAAGGTAATTTTCGAGGCTGTCCATAGTCCATTGCTGCTACTTGACACAGTGACAGGAGTGCTGAAAATATTCGCAGATAATGGAAAGTATGCAACTCTAAGCCTGCAATTTTGGCAGCTTTGTTGCCTTGTTATGGCCGACTGTTTTCAAAAGCTGTAAAATCTCTCAGGCACTGCAGTCCTGGCTCGACCACAAACTTCTGGAAAGGCCTTTTGAACATTTAAAATGTGAAGCATTTGGGTAGTTGGGGTATAAATCCCTTTCTGCGCTCTGAGTATCAGGTCAGCTTGTGTATTGGGTTATTTGAACAGCAGAACAGTGTGGAGGTTCAGCACATCTGACAAGTGGTCAGAACACATCTATACCACCTTCAAAGTTCCTCTGAAACTGCTATGCTACGCAACGAATGTTCCTCTGAAACCACTGTGCAAAAACGATGCTCCTAGAGAGCAACTCATGATGGTTCCACGTAGTCAGTTTGTAGGACAGTGTGCTTGACGTCACTCAGTCAGAGGGAGGGTTCTGGGTTGAATACACCTCGAATACTTTCAGGATTGCCAAAAACAAATGCCTTGTACATACAAACATACTAAAGCATTAAAATGATTAATTTAAATACAACTACTACTAATAGCTGTAGTACTATTACTACTATTGTACTATTACTACTACTACTAGAGTAATTGGTGCTTATTCTTTGTTATAGAAGACTCTGGTCACTGTGGAACACAATTAAGACTCTTTAAAGATGATCCATTCAGTCAGGACCCAAATAACTATAAAACTTTAAAGAGGTCTGTTTGACCCAGCCGAGGCCGTTAAAGTCCTGTGGCCGGGTGCCACTGTAAGCAGGAGTTGGGGCCCTCACAGCACACAAAAGCTCTATTACCAGCTGTCTGCCTAGTTCACTCTGCTCTGTTCAGCACAATATTTGGGTAGGCTTGGTGCTCACATCCAATTTTATTTGCACACGCTGATTTCCAGATAAGCCATGATGTTATTATTACCCTTATCAGCTATACCCCAGCAGATGTCAGGTCATTCCTGCACCGAGCGGACTGTGTATTTGAAGTTCGGAAGGCCTCGCTCGTGGGAAAGAAATCCCTCAGCGCCGGTGTAGTAACGTGCTCCTTTAATGGAAGCAGGCTCTCTGCTGGGTCCGAACCACAGCTGCAGGTCTGGGGTGGTGGGGGTGGATGGGGTGAGGGGTTGTGTGAGTATGAACAGTGCAGATGTGTGTCAAACAAGCAAGGAAAGAAACCCCCAGTGAGAGCGTGTGGGCGATCGTGTCCTTTTGGGAATAGGGTTACGTCCTTTGCTTGCACAACTGCAGACAGCTGCATGGAGAAGGTGCGCTGGACGCGTCGTGCTGGTTTTCTGAACTTTGCCCACGTTAAGTGAATGAGTTTCGCTTGGAGTTTTTCATCGCGACTTTATGCTAGCGCCAACTCTACACAAGCATACACGCTAGCGCAGGGTGGTGGGCAAACCCTTCTGTCTGGATGAGATGTGAGGCTTTGCCGTCATAACTGACTCCGGCCCGAACGTGAGCGATTTCACGTGCCATCTTCACTACAATCAGCATCCCTCTGACTGCCCTGTGGAGGTCTGCTCTGACTTACAGAGCACCATGGAGCAGGTGTTAGGCTTGTAGCACAGCTAACTCATAAGATAACGCAGTATATATTACAGATCGCGCCTTGCAGCATTTACACAGGTGTTCCAGGTAAGTGTGGCTATGAACCAGTGTCGTGCGAACTCCTTTATATTTTCAGGAATGTGGTATCCATGAAATTGGCAAGCAGCGGGTTCCAATATGTCTGCTTTGCTAATATTCCCTGGAAATCTGCTTCTTCTCTGTTTTCCAGAGGGAGCACAAATGTGTTCACAGGAGCCACTTTGCATATCAAAGGAGTTTAAAGACGTCCCGCCACAGGAAGCCTCCCGTGGCACAGAGCGCCTGCTTCGTGCGCCCGCACTTCCTGCCTGTACATGTGGTGTGGTCCGCCTAAATCCTTCTGGTCTCCAGCCACAAAATCTGCCTTCGTTCCTGACTTCAGCTTGACGGGTCTGATCCGTACCTATTTCCCAAATTCCATAACAGCCTCCAGCTCAAGGTACAACGCCAATACAAGTTTATTCAAACTGCCACAACTGTATCTTGCTGGAAAAAAATTGTGCAAACAAATGTTTTATCTCCAGCTAGCAAGAGCAAGTCTTGGCTTTGTTTTTCTAAACTGCAATCGGCTCTGACGGTTAAATACCTCTAGATACCACCACATCTTTGCAACGCTGAGACGGAACTGCCCCCTCTCTGCTCTCTGTTACCCCCAGTACCTCAGTACTTCACACAATGGAACAAAAAACGGAGGGAGAAGGTTCCAGAAAGTAAGGACACAACAGCTACTACACAATAGCTCTGAATGCTACATACAATTAATATAGTGGCATACAATATACGTAACGCCTCATAAGAAACATTTTTCCCTTAGAACATGATGTCCTATATAACTTGGTTATGACTTTTAAACCACATAACATGAAAATAACAAGACCGATACCCATATGAATGAAAAAAGACATTATTGCCTTTTCTAATTATCCAAGTTTCTCCACAGTGCAGTGTTGTCACCCCCACTCCACTGGATTTCACGATCTGCTATCTTTTTTAAGAAAATAATTTTTATTCCCATTTCCAAACCTTGCTGCCCTCCTGGGTTAGGGTTACAAAGCTACAAAGCTACATATATTATAAATCTACTATATGAACTTGACAAAATGTGACTGATAAACACATTCTAATAATACTTTTTTATGAATGTTATTTATTTTAAAAAGCCACAGAGGTGCTGGATCCACATAAATGCAAGTGCACCAAATATTTGGGATTTTGTTCTGACAGGATGCGGCTGAAGTTAAACACTGGCTTTCTCTGTTCTCTGCGCCCCTCAATACCTCTCACACTCGGACAAAGTGGAGGGAGACAGGAGAAGAATCGTTGAGGAGCACCGATAAACCAGACCTGACAGATCAAATGGACGCACACGGTCTGCCCCCCCCGGCTGAAAGGATTGCGCCCATGAAGCACATGGGCAGATAGACGAGAAACGGAAGAATAAACGGAAAGAAATCAATGCAGCTGATACGAAACATTAGCTGAGCCGTTTCAGAAATGCACTGAAGTAAAAGGGGGAAAGACAAGGAAAAAGAGCCAGAATTGGTTGTAAATCCCTCAAATCTGGTTTCAGTCTTTAAGAGCCTGGGGTGCAAGCCTGAACTATTCATTTCACTGAGAAAAGAAGCAGTATTTAAACAAGTATTTCATTCTGAGCCAACAGTGTACACAGGCTGTCTACTACGCAGAAACAAATAGACCCATGGAGCCTGGCTCTCTCCAAGGTTTGCTGAGTATCTTATCAGCTCAGAGGGCTTGGTCAGCGTCACTTTGAGAGAGGCGCTCTGAGACGGACGCTTTTTGGAGACTTTCCTTCAGCAGAGGTGTTCTATTTGTGAACAGCCTGACTGGCTTCTAGCCACAAATACACCCTCCAAGGCTGCCGGGAGTTTCACTGATAAATGAAAGTGGAGAGGCGTCTACTGTAACTGGAACCAGCCTCCACAGCTGTGCATTAATAACCATAAATGCTGCATTGGCAGGACTTACACCTTCTTTTGCACAACCACAACCATTTATTCATCATATAATGTCTTATCTATCTAGCAGAGGTATGTCCTTCATATTTAGGTCTTCAATGCTTGTGGAGCCGAGAGCTCTTGACGACAGATCCACACACGTCTATTAATAAACACGTTATCTGCTTCCAGGATGGAAACTCATGCAGATTTAGGTTAGCTACATATGAGCTATTGTAGTATTTTGTATGTTCTTTTGTTTAAAAGGACTCGCACATGGACATGTGCTGTTTGTGGTGTGTCTGCAGGATGTCTAAGAAGTTCTCCATTCAAAGTGAAACCAATAATGTGCGCTGTGTGGTTTGCTGAGCGACTATACCTGGCCACTACAAGCAGAACGGAAAAAAAAGAGGTCCTTTAATGTTACGGGAATGTTACGGGAATGTTACGGAGTACTTCGCACTTTTACAACCAGATATTGTATGTGTATGAATTTTTGCATCTCTATTACACCAAACCTGTCAGATTTCCATCAAATGTGTTAAAGGAAAAAGCCATTTTGATTACGAAAGAGTTGATTCAATTGTCAGATTGTCAAGAAATATACCCGTCCGTGAGTAATTCTATGGGTTATCAACAGATGACTTCGCTGTTTCGCAGTTCTTTAAGCTGTCAATAGATGTCCTCATTTCTGGTTTCACCACGACATTTTATCCATGAGCCCCAGTGAAAACTCATACCTACACTCAGTGGACCTAGTCATAAACAGTCAGGACCAATCACAAGCAGCCATAAACAACAGGTGTAAATTACACCATTTCCATACTGTATCCTTTTCTTTTCTGAGGCAAAGCTGAACACACATGACTGTATCACTCTGTTTTGTATGTTTCCAGTCCATAATTAAGAGTCATCACACGTGACGTCTGCTCAGGATCTTAGAGCACATAAGCACTGATCCTGGAACTGTGTTTGTTGGGGCAAGAGCTGAATAGTGTTCCAAACGGATCGTTTCTCTAGAGTTCATTTTCAGCAAACGATCAACTCATGTATAACTTTAGTAATATGATTGAGGTTTGTGGCTTTATGTTGAAATGCTTATTTAAAAAATATGACGATCTGTACACAGAGGAAAGAACTCATAACATTGTCAATACATTCTTACCATGGTGGTCCGGCAGCGCTCTCTCTCTCTCCCTCTCTCTCTCCTGTTTCTCTCTCCTTCTCTCCTTTTCTTGTCTTTCCCTTCCTCTCTCTCATGTCCATATGCACAGTATAATGACTTCAGTATCAGTAGTAACAAAATATTCAAAGGGGCATCAAATTCTAGATTCGATTTCTCCCAAAATCCCGTGCTTCTTTCTACTGGGTCTTCTAAATACTTATGTCAGTCACAACATGGATATTCCCCCCACTGTCCCTCAATCCCACAAGTTAATATTACAAATTAAATGTTAAACTATCCATAACTGACAATGGATTTTGAATTTTAGAACTGTAAATCATACTGACCTCATACTAGGGAACATAAATGGGTGAAAATGGCATGTGGGTATTTAATTAGTGTCGCAAGCATTTTAACCACTGTTACCAGCAACCAAAGTTGGGAAGATCTGACCATAACTAGTTATTAGCACTTCCTGCTTTTCTCCTCAGGACCTGGCCTGCGTGTCTTTCCACGGTCATAAAAAGCACTGCGTCAGTGTGGATGACGGGAAACCCCAGTAAACACGTCACTGTTGGGACTACCTCTCTCCATCACACCCAGACTCGCGCATTCAGACATCGCGTTACACTGGGTGGGTCGGGGTGTAGGAAAGGAAGTAAGGAATGAGGGGGAGGGGGTGTTTAGGAGAGAGAGAGAGAGAGAGAGAACAGAGAGAGAAAGAGAGCGAGAGAGAGACTTATAGCCGATGCGTCAACTGTAAGATGAATTTACATTAAAAGAGATTCTGAATGTGTCTATGCTAAACCACTATTAACAATCCAGGTGAGCATTGACAACTACAGCCACCCTGTACAATATTTTCCTCGCTAAGCCTTTTATTCATTATGCGATAATTGGCTGTTTGGAAGGACAGCATTAAGCCTCCTGTAGCTCCTCAGCAGGGCATAAAGAGGCTTGTTTTTATTAGGGCCTTTCATGTAGTCATCTGTGTCACATTAACAAGCGCGATACTTTTTCCCTCAGGCAGATAAACTTTTTTTAGTGTAACGTTAAGCTGGCTGTTCGTTCTGCATAGTCGTATGTATTAAGGTATATTAACACATCAGGACTTAACATATACAAGTGCCATGCATTAAAAAAAGTTTTCTTTTTGAATGCAATCATTTGAATGTCTTGATTAAACTTAATTACAGCACATACACTACACCAAGCACCACAATTGAAGGTTTGCGATGCGGAATGGATTACCTGTGTCTGCTCGCTGCCCTCGCGCCGTTCCCTGCCTGTGTCTGGGTCTGGCTCCCCGCGTACAGATTATAACGCTGAGGGTACGATACACTCCAGGCGTCTCCCCAAAAAGTCAGAGCAAGCATCAAAATAAGCGGAACTGGTCCAGCCATCCCTTATAAGGGTCGAGATGAAACAGTATCTAATACTTCAAAATTCTTGAATTCCTAGAGTAGCCGAACTTTTTACTCCATAAAAGTAGCGAGGCGAAGTCTGCGCGGCAGTTAGAGAAACCTCTACACCCCGAGAAGTTCATACTATCGATCCATAATTCCAGCACGTCGTCAGCACAGCCCCAAACCTGCTTCAGTGCCTTTCTCTGAGAGACAGACCGACGGATAACGCCACTTTCCTTTAGATTAAATAATCTAAACGTATTTTAAACGACTGGTACTATTGGTAGGTACAGCCAGTGATAACAAATCTTCCTTGAGTCTGGAGAAGTTTTCTTTAAGCGATGAGGCAAGAAGTTTGGACTCAGAGAATCAGTGCACGAGCGGCGAAAACGAATTCTGGCGCACCTCCTTCCCTCGCCCCATTCTGCTCCTCTCCGCTCACCTCCCACCCCTCGGCGTCCATCTCTGAACCCTCCCTCCGGTACCCAAATGACGAATATTTGGGGGGGGGGGGGGGGGAACATAGTCCGAAACTCTCTGTCATTTATTCTACACGCTATGAGAAAATGACGCCACGTGTTCTGATAGTACGAATCAAGGGTTTTTAAATGAGACCAAATGCAGTCGTTTTATGTTTCAGATGCCTGGGCGAAATAGATCCGTATTTTGCATGCTTTCAGGGCACATTGTTTTCTGAAAATGCCCTTCAGGCAGCTATAAATGACGTTGAGAGGTTGTCTCTCAGATGACCTTTTAATCTGCACTTACCAGATATCTTGTAATCTGAACAGCTGCTCCTCTGAAGCAGTTTCCACTTCCTTGCTACATAATTACCTGTAATTGTCCACCTGGCTTGGCACATACCTTATGGATAACTGGTGTTTCAAACCAGATCTTACCTCAGTATGGTTCGGCATCCTTTATATTCAATTTCTACGTATAAATGAAAAATATTTCTGTTACTCTAAAGCTTTATGGTTGATAAAGGGAGTTTTTATTATTATTATTTCTTAAATTTGCTGACCAAACATCTGAGATTTAGAGTTCTCAACATGCTGCTTTGAGGAAATCTGCGTGTATGAATGCGATGGGCTTTGTCAACTGAGATCTGCGCTCTGAGCTTCACTCACACTGTAGCACATGGTCAGCATTTCAGAAATGCGAATTAGCACAGGTGACTCCCATATCAGTGCCTGAAGCTGACCTCTGACCCAGGCGACCTCTCTGCCATCTCGGCCTCCCATCTCATCCCGTTGCTCTCTCCTGTTTCCGACGCTATTTAAGATCAGACCGTGTGCAGGATCAGGATCAGACCGTGTGCAGGATCAGGATCAGACCGTGTGCAGGATCAGGATCAGACCGTGTGCAGGCTTCAGTTTAGTCCTGAGAATCGTTATTGCCTTGTGATGAGTTCTTCTGTTTCTATAGCCGAGAGCTATAGTTATATATATAGTTATATATATATATATATATATATATATATATATATATATATATATATATATATATAGTTACAGCTACAGCTACAGTTCAGTTTGTGAAGCACGAGTGAACAGCAGGTTGCCTTTCCAGCACTTCAAAGCCACAAATGATTCCACCTGTTTGTTAAGATTCAGCCGCCATATTATATCATTATACTTGTTTGGTTGATACAACAACCTGCAGGCTTTTAACCATACAGCATGTATGCTACTGAAAATACTGTGAAAATACTACATTCAAATTCTTTCGATTAATGCACAAGGGGCATAAGCCATGATGTGTACAACGTATGTGATGTTTGCCTTTCCCTCCCCTTGTTTTAAAACATCACAACATGTTAAAATCTAACTGCTAAAACCAACCGGAACCGCTCTTTGCTGTCGGCTGTGAACAGCTGATCCGAGGTCAGCCAGAAGGAGGGAGCATACTGCTTGGGGCAACCTGCCAGCACTCACCAGCAGGATTAAAGAGGAACGTGTGTTGAGTAATGAACAAACTTTTTTTTTTTTGCCTGTGCCCTTTATTTTACCAATAAAGACTACAAGTACGGTGTCCAGTTAGAGACAAACACATTTCACTTTCAGAAGAGCAATATACAGCCTAGCCTGAGCCAGCACAGATAATGCCAGGTATTCGTCCAGAGTGATTTGTAAATGACAGCCAACCTGCGTCATACCCGATCGCTGCACCAGATGAAGCAGCTGTTACTCTCGAGGCTCCCTGTGTGCGGCCCTGGACCCCCCCCACCTCTATCAACAGCTGTGTTTACTGTGCAATTAGGGGTCCCCAGTCATCCCCTACACCCACACATCCCCTCTGGGTCCCCACATCTCCAGAAGTAACCCCTCCCTTCTCCAGCCCGTCACCTCAGAGTCTGACAGCGGGACCCTGTAAATCTCTTCATCATGACGTCTGTATCAGCACTGGCGATTGTACACGCCACTAGACCACAATCATCTGTTACTGCTTTAAGTGATGAATGCGTGTTTGTGTGTGCGCGTGGATATGGGCAAACCTCTCCATATTTGAACGTCTGTGTGTGTGTGTATCTGTGTGTGTGTGTGTGTGACTGGCTGTTTGTGAGGGGGGGTTATTGAGTTTCAGGAATGTATGTGTTTAGTTGTTCTAAAGATGGGAAACATGAGAATGGTGCTTTGAAAGGGAAATTGGTGGTTTTAATGAGTAAAACTGCACTGACGTGTGAATGACAGAGGGGCTGTATAACCCGCTTTCTGCTGCTGTTTACTCTGAGTCATGAGTCACCACCCAGAAATGCAACGCTGAAATTCTTGGAAATCACTTGTAATATGAAGCGGCGTGTCCATAAAAACAGCGTCCAGTGCTTGTGGGGTCTGCCCAAATGCAGCGCTGCTATAGCAACCATCCACACGGCCATCGGAAAATAAGCAAACACGAAACAGGCCAACAGGCGATCGCCGCTCACCGCTTTTGCCGAAAATGAAAATCATTCCACCATAAAAGTCTTTTAGCACTTAACATTATTAATAGATTAAAGAGGTTAAAATGGAAGCTGGTTCCACTCTCCATACCTTGATGGCATTGTTAAATCCATTCTGCTAGTTTATTCAGCTCGTGTGATGCTTAAAACCTTCAGCAGCTCTGCAGCGTCTTTATGTAATTACTCTCGTGCCACTGAACACTTACACTTTGGAGCTCATCCATGAACCCAAAAAGATTCTAATCTGCCTCTCAAACGCAGAGCGAGCCAGACGCTTTAATGAAAACTCTTATTTTGAAGTTCAGTGTGCGGGTGTATGGATTAGGCTCTGCAGCCATGCACAGTTTGTAACAGCCATCCTCAAGCCCTTCATCAGAGATTAGGGTTACGGCATTACGGCACAGTTGCAGAGTTAGGGATTTTTTTTCTTCTAGAAGGCTGCTGTTGGATGAGGATTTGTGAGTGCACAGTGACAGACCACCCAGGTGTTATAATTAAAAGTAATTATTGTTTTATAGTCAGGCCTATAGGACTAGACTATATTTTAAATATAGACTTTGGCACTTGCACTATAACTCCTGTTATAAACCTGGTGATTCTGAACTGCAAGATAATGACCTGGAGCATTTTCAGTGAGAGAACATTCAAGCAGGTCTAATGTGATGATTGTGTGTAATTAATAAATGATTTTTCATGTAATTGTAATAATATGCTTTTTGTCTTACTTAGACATAGAAGGGGGTGGCATGGTGGTGTGGTGGTTAGCACTGTCGCCTCACAGCAAGGCGGTCTGGGTTCAATTCTCGGTCTGGGCTGCTCTGTGTGGAGTTTGCATGTTCTCCCTGTGCCTGCGTGGGTTTTCTCCGGGTACTCCGGTTTCCTCCCACAGTCCAAAGACATGCATCCTAGGTTGATTGGTCACTCTAGATTGCCCGTAGGTGTGAGTGTGTGTGTACGTGTTGGCCATGTGGTGGACTGGCGACCTGCCCATGGTGTACCCTGCCTTCGCCCGGAGATGCTGGGATTGGCTCCAGCCCCCCCCGTGACCCCGACTAGCGGGAATAAGCGGTACGGATAATGAATGAAATTAATGAATAGACATAGAAGGCAGTTATTGCTATAATGTGACTATTTGTGTACAACAGAAGCCCACGTGAGTGCGGCATAATCTGAGAAAGAAAAATAATTTCCATGCACTGAATGTTACGGAATGGTCAGGAACTTTTCACAGGTGGGGACAGAGATTTACAACGTACAGGATTTCTGGCCCCCTCCCTGCAGGCACTAGGCAATGTGTCTAGAATGTGACACTAAAGTTCCTGAGCACCAGCACCATAACCCCACAGCCCCGAGGGTTCAGAACACGTCTTACTCAGCACCAGCTCAAAATGACATCTTGATGCCCAATGTGGTGTGTTTCGGAAATGACCCGTTTCATCGCCTGTTTATTTTTTTCCACGACACTCATTGCTATGTTGAAAAAAGAAGGAAAAAAATCCATGGAAAAAATACAAATATTACCACCGTGTTGCGTCATCTACGTGGTGGTCTGGAATTGTTTTCTTTATCCTCTGAATTCCTCAGAACTAAGTTTTTCCAGGCAAGTGCTTTAGAAATGCTAATCCTTGACAAATTGAATTTCCCTCAGAGTGAATGAAATCCTTGCCTGGAATTACCAGGAATGCAATGGGGGAGGATTTAAATGGCCAGAAAAACGTCAGTCCTTGAGCGGACAGGGTTCTCCAGACAGACATCTCCACCACCGTGTTCGGGCTACTCCAGTAATGATCATGTAGGTGTAAATATCGTAGACCAAAGGAAGACTACACATATGCCTCTGATGACTTACACGTGGCTTTAATTATGAAGGAATGTTTTCTCCGACAACATGGAAAATGGACGTGTTGGGTGTCATTGTTGCTTCATTTCACGCGGCTGCTGTGGAAATGGCGGTTACATTTCTTTGTTTGTGTTTACAGCTGTGACTTTGTTCATGCTTTGGTTGTTTTAAATTTTGTTGTCAGTTTTGCATTTTTCTTGATTATTACAATATACAAGTTCGTGGTGTCTAAAGATCTGGTGATGGTGGATCTCCTCATGCTTACCATTCTAAAGCCAACAGGATCCCCTTTCACTTTACAGATTCTAAGACAAATATCTTCAGTCAATCCAGTATGACCTTTGACACCTAATGCAAAACATCACTCTGCTTTATTAGCCTTAAGAGAGAAAGTCTATAATTAGACCACAGCTTTCCTGCTTTGGGTTTCATTTTTCCACAGACCAGCTGGTCACAGTTCTAATCACTGGTTAAGGTATACGGTCGTGTGCGAAAGGTTCCAGTTCTGAATGGCAAGCACGCTGGCTGAAAGAGATTTAGAGCGCTGGTATTTATGAGTCCCTCAGCTGCTCTGCGCTGCAGGCCAAGCTAACAGGGCCATAGCAAAGCAAGGAAACGCATCACATTCCACAACGAGCCCCTGTACGACAGTGCTGGAGGACAAAGACTGAGACTCGCTGGCTCATCTTGACTGGTCTTGGTCTTGGTCGCTTTCCTCTGCAGATACGAGTGCAGAATTCTGGGGGAGGGTGGACTTGATGTACCGTGTAGACGCTATGAGTCACACAAGGGGACTGACGGGAGCAGACTGGGAAAGCATTGGCCGGGCTGCGGGTCCAGTGCGGGCTGCGGGTCCGGTGCGGGCTGCGGGTCTGGTGCGGGCTGCGGGTCCGGTGCTCTCTGGGTTTGCATTGCTTATTCATTCAGCCCTTTGCAGGATGGGAAGAAACAGTGGAGAATTCTGGGTGATACCAGTGCTAACGCTGCCTGTTCCCGCTGGTGTGGATGATTCAACAGCCGTTTGACCCAAAGGATCCTCCAATAGACCAGACACTCCCAGCACTGCCTGTGATGAGTCTAGGAATGAAGGTCTAGTCCAGCTGTTCAGGGCCGACGTTCGCCTGTCGTTGCCTAGGAGCAGAGCCCACCGATGCCGATGGTTTCGGCTTTCATGAAGGTGTTTGGACTAAGATGGAGGTGACGAGAGAGGAGGAGAGGAGGAGGAGGAGGAGGAGAGGAGGAAGGAGAGCAGCTCAGGAGGTTCTATCAATCTTGTTCCAGAACCTGAAGCTCATGGATAGACGTGTTCCAGATATTCCGCTGTACTGTAGTGGGGATGCATGGCACTCCAACCTCCCTGAGGTCTGTGTAACGAGGGGTGACAGCACGGGCAGTATTGGTGACATGTTTTATTTTCTTACTTATGTACCTATTATGTAGGGTAAGAACACTGAGAAATATATGTATATATAGACATGCATACACATACATGCACAGGGTAGAATACAGAACAAGCCCAGAGTCCAAACAATAGCCCCCCCCCCCCACACACACACACCCACACACACACACAGACCCACACACACACAGACCCACACACACACAGAGCCACACACGCACTCACATCCACACACACACACAGACCCACACACACACTCACATCCACACACACACACACACCCACACACACACACACACACACACACACACACACACACACACACACACACACACACACACACACACACACACACACACACACACACACACACACACACACACACACACACACACATATGTGTGTGTGTGTGTGTGTGTTTGTGTAGGGGGGCGGGTGTTCTTCATCCAGCTTTCAGAAGGATGTGCATTTTTTACCGAGCGTCACACTACCTGTCCCAGTGTGGCTTGTTGTAATTAGGTTGAAGTAGGTGGCCTGCATACCGTAGTGGATGTGCGTAGGCCGGGCGTGAGGACATGTGATGGGTGATTACTAATGAGCCCGTACCAGGAGACCCCCCACACAACCCTGTGCACAACAGCAACCTTGGGAATGGGGAAAAAGCTTTCTCTTCGCAAATCTTGCATTTTCGGACGCTTTGCCTCCAGACAACTCAGCACATGGTCGACCGCATTGTGACAGTTGCACGGCAGCGTTTTCCAAGAGAAACACGTGGTTTTCGGTTTTGAATGTTGTGTCTAATGTAGGGAACTGTTTTTAATGTTTTGCAAAAAGTGTGTTTTAGAATTGTGAAATGAGTGCAAGGCAGAGAATGTGCTTAAGGTTTAGTGCACCAGGTCAATAGACAATAGACATAGACATAGACATAGACATAGACATAGACAATAGACAATAGACATAGACATAGACAATAGACAATAGACAATAGACATAGACATAGACATAGACAATAGACATAGACATAGACAATAGACATAGACATAGACAGACATAGACAATAGACAATAGACATAGACAATAGACATAGACATAGACATAGACAATAGACATAGACAATAGACATAGACATAGACATAGACAATAGACAATAGACATAGACATAGACATAGACAATAGACATAGACATAGGTCAATAGGCTACGTGCATTAGTGGTTCGCAAAATTGTGCGGTAAGTACCAGTTTTTGGGTCTTAGCGACTGCAAAAAACTGTAATCTTCACTGATTTTCCAGGTTTAACAGCACCAGACTTTGGACTCATTTTAAATTTCCAGAGCCTTTGCAGATGACCCCTAGCCATATAACCTCTTGCTCCATTTCTTACCCACAATCCCATACTCAGCAGCCTCTGACATGCCGCCACCCCTCCCCCACTCCCATCTCCACTGTTGTTCCTGTTGGACATGTTTAGCCCAGTGAGACAGGTCTGGTTCATGCACAGTGTCTTTAAATGGAGTAACATGAAAATGTAAAAAACAGATTTGTCTTTGTCCTGAAAAGAACTTTCCATGTTTATCTCTCACATAGGCTTTTTATGTCGGACAGTTGCGAGACGACGTCTTTCATTTCTTCGCCTGGATTTTTGCATGTATGATACCTGAGGTGTGGTAATATCATTTAAGATATGTCCACAAATGCAGATTATTTAACAACATACAGTATTTTACGGTACTGTATGTTTATGGAACAAGTACTTAAACACTTATTTTTCATCGTTATATGTTCAGTGTCGTATATATGTTTGGTGCGTAATTTTGTAATTGTACTTTCATAATTTTGCTTCACCTGCCCATAGAATACTGCTCCAGTAGGGATGTAGTCCAGGTGCTCTTTAAGAAAAGTGGGACAGGCACTAGTGAATTATAGAAAGAAGGACTCTCCTCGTTTAAAACCTCCCTCTGAACGCTAGACTCGTTCAGTGGTTTTCTAACGGTAGACTCATGAACATAGATCAAGATCAAGAAATGCCTGTGCATTAGTAATACTCATGTCTGAAAACACCAGGCTCTAATTTCCTGAAGGTTTTGCATTTTGGTCAATGGCCTTAACTGTTAAAATAGTATTTATATTTATATATGTATGAAATAGTAATATAATAATAGAATTTAACATGTATGAATCTGAGGGGTCCAGGTGATGCCAGTAGATTACATTATGCTGGCGTATACCTCCACCCACTCCATCTGTTCCAGTGGATGTAGAAACAGCACAGCCACCCTAGACCCACTGGAATAGCTGGGACTCTGAACTGGCTTGGACATGGACTATATATAGTGTAACATAGCATGGAGTGTTTGTAAACAGGGCCACCCATGGAGGATGGGTTCCCTCTGGAGTCTTGGTCTTCCCAAGGTTTCTTCCTTAATTCTGGCCTGGACGTTTCTCCTTGATATATAACTTTTGGCTTGCTCAGTAGGGATCTTGACCTCCAAACATATGGAAAGCTGTTTGTTGACAGCATGTGTTGTAAAAAAAACGACATAGAAATAAATTAGACTTCTATAAAACACTAAAATAAATTATTATTATTATTATTATTATTATTATTATTATTATTATTCACACTACACTGCCCTGCTAGACTGAATGCACAACCATCACAAACCTGTCATTGAAATTTAAAGGGAAATCATTTATATAACCATATTTCTGGACAGCAAAATGTTTCAGAAAACGTTTCCTACGGCTGAAACGCAACCACAGAAGAGCCACTTGTTGCTCCAGGATAGTTAGTGGTGTGGTGGTTCTGGGATCTGCATGAAGCACCTCCACCCGCACTGTGTTTACAGATGCATGCAGTCACAGAGCTCTGACCTGCACCAGCCTGTGGGCAACGATGTGCTGCTTTCATACCCACAGCGTACAGTAAATGATACAGTACAGAGATGAATGAGGTTTCGGCCTGGAAAAGCCCAGCACACTGTTCGATGGCTTTTACTGCAGGGGCGTGTTTTAGTTGAGTAATACCTCCCAGCTGTTGCCGTGCCGACGCAGCCTCTCTCTGGAGCACGCTAATGGCCATGCTGCTTGGCTTAGCGGTTTTCAATCTGGCGAAAGCTGTGGTCCCGTGGGAAATTTGACAACGCCATCAAGAACGATGCTCTCTGGTTCAGAACCCATAGCTGGTGAAACACGGGGGTTCAGATGTTTGATGGTGTGGGTAACAAGTAATCCTCTTCGCTGATTTGATGAAGAGGCAATGGAAAAAGTATATCTTCAAAGTGAATTTCGATCGTGGCTACGATGCAACATTTTCTTTATGTACTGACTAAAAAAAAAGAGGAAAGTATTTGCAACCGTACAGGTGAATGACCAAACACGCACACTTAATTGCACGTGAGCCTCAGTTGTACGGGTCAACTGTAGCTAAGACATGGGGAGTGTAATCTTTGGGGACAACTCTATTGATCCCATGCAAAGCTGTTGAAAGCACAGCGCCTGCAGAAACAGAAGACACATACGGGCAAAATGGGGTTATGTGTTGCAGACGAAATGCGTGCTCTGTAGACCCAGGACACTGAAAACGTAACCACGTAACGTAAAATCATTTTGAAATTGTTTTACATCGGAGAGAATCCTTGTTAATACCTCATGTCCTCACAAAGGATGCACGTGCTTTAAAACATGTTCTCTAAACATAAACTACTGTCACCATTCTTCACCACAAGTCAGTTTTACTGACATTTGCATTGGCTGGGAGACACTGACCTCAAGAGCAGAAGAATCTCACCGAGTTCAGGCTGTGCTTCCTGTCGGACTCCGAGGCCCTTCGGTCCTGTGTGCAGGGGATGAGAGTGAAAGTTTAATGGGTAAAAGAGTTAAGAAAGCATGGGGCCTGGAAGAAAGCTTTCCTTTGTGCTCCAGAGAGCGCTTGGCCTCGACCAATCCCCAGGTCCTCCCTCCTCTCTACCTCTACAGAGCCAGACTCCTGACCACAAGGTCCAGGGGGATACAGGCACTGTAATTCCATACAAACTAAACATAGGCTACTTCTGTTTCCATTTTCAGGCTAAGGTAAAAAAAAATGGCCCCTCCCCCATGAAGAAGCCCTTTGTTTGACAAGCGTCTTTCTTAAAAGGGAAAAGCTGTCCACAAATTGTATTGCGTGTCCAACGTACGTTCCGTTGTACGTGGCGGGTCGTTATTGCTAGGGTCCACGCGCGCCCTTTGAACGATACGTTTAAAAATGCGTGTATTTAATGAACAAAGCAGGGTGGTGGGGCTGAGCTAGCTCTGGGGGAGAGGGGAGGGGTCCGGACGACTACCCCACGCTCGTACATGTTTTCATTAGTATGTGTGCAGTGCTGGATCTGTGGCAGACTGCGCCGGGCCAAGTCCGAACAGCCGGGGGAACCTGTGTCAATCACAGGGAAAACCGTACGCAGAGAATCAATCATTCGTGGCTAGCGTTGGGTTAGTTACGTGCCCACATGCCGCAGGCCTAACTCTGCGGATAGGAGGAGGTCTGAAACAATTATACTACAGTTCAGAACTTTTCCACATTTAAGGTCCAGTGTTTACAATGGTCTCGACATTGATTATTTTCCCGTTCGATCAAGAGATCATCAGATATGTTGTCTGTTCCATCCCTCCAGTGCAGAGGAGAAAACGCAAGCACTGAACGTAATCTCTCTAATTTGAGCTGCTATTCAAAAATGTCAACACAAGCAGCTTTAGATTGAATAAGAAAAAAAGAACTCTCTGGTCCAACTCAGATATGAGTTTGTATTTCTCTCTACACAGCACACCAACTCAAAGTTTCTCATTCTGCAGGCATGCAGTAGAATGACTGGGAAACGCTCCAGAATATGAAGACTGTGGTCAAGGCCCATTGTGAACTGTAACTGTAACTGTGACAGAACCCAGCTGAGCGGCTCCTCCGCTGGGGTGTCCGTCCCGTCCGGCCCGTGGGACGAGGTTGAGGGAAAAGTGAGGTCTGGCCAGGACACTCCGGCCGGAATGCGGCGCTGATGCGATAATGAACGTGACTTCACAATATGCCACCTCAGACTTTCCCCCAGCTCATGTTGACCTGACGTCCTTCTCAGGGACCCAGAAAACAGAGCTCCTTCTTTGCGTTCACCTCCAAAGCTTTTTTTGCGGTGTGGGGTGATGGAGGAGTGGATAATGCAGACTCCTCCGCAATTTCAAGCGTTCAGTCTGGTTTCCGTTCTACTGCCTAATAGCAAACACAGCGAGATAAGCTTCAGTCTGGGACATCATTCCACGCTCATTGAGGGAGCCTTAATTTACATGTAAGGAGTTTATAGCTTGGCACCCGTGTTCCCTCTTAAAACGCACCTTTTATCTGCAGCTGTTTCTACTGTTCCACATTATGACCAAACAATAAACTAAATAAAAAATAAATAAACAGATGGGCAATTCTCAAGTCTCTGGGGTGCTATATCAGAGCTGTGTTACGTCAAAAGAGTGCCGTCTAGAAACAATGGTGTTGATTCATGTTCCCATGTACAAACCAACCCTTGCCTTGACCAAAAATAATTCTTGGCATTATATCTTGTCATATACAGTTATTGCAAATAAATGAATAAGTTCTACATACATTAACCATATGTGTGCTCACCTCATCACTCATGTTAAAGCTTAATAGTGATGCCACGATGATGAATGCAAAGGTCTCTGTGAAGACACAGAGAATGTGAAGCTTCTCAAAGCCCCACTGATACAGTCGTCCAGGCGATCGATCAACCCCAGGCATGCTTGTCAGGTACCACAGTTCCCAGCTGAAGATCATCTCTCACTATACTACCAAATATAGGCTGAAGTCTCCGAACAGAGACTGAACTGATCTGGAAACAGAATCAACTCTAATGTCTTCTGTGTTGGCAGACCCGTAAACATCTTGTGAATGTTCACGGCTGAATTAGGGGATTTTCAACACAGCGATAAAGAGGGAACTAAATCAGCCCACTGAGAGATGTTTATTGGCATACAAGAGTGACAAAATGAAAAAAAAAAGAAAGGTTTCTTGCGGAAAAGACTTGTCAACTCATCCATGAATTGTTGCTTTTGGAATCTGTTGCTGGGATCCAGTGATGAAGGAGACTGTGATGTCTTTGTTTACATCTATACATACAAAACAACAGCTTACACACACAGAAGTGGAATTATCATTGTGCGGCACTTTGTGAAGAAATGCTTGTTTGAAAAGGTTTGGGGCAAAAGACATCTTATATCTCAGATATTATGTTCTTCCTCACTTATATATTATTCCAGCATCATAAATCTGTGGGTTTTAAACAGCTGGCTGGTATAGGAACAGAAATAAACCATGAAGCCAAGGTTGCCAAACAGAGTTTGGAGCACCAGTGAAATGTTGAAGAAAGCTGAGTTTGGTTTACCCACACTGAGCTGATGTCACAACACTTGGACTCAGGCTGAGTGTAAACACACTGCTACACACCCTAACAGACATGAGGTCCAATACCAAACTCTTCTTACATTCCTCATTAGACCAAACCGTAGCCATTGGTAGCAGAGACAACGTATTCAGATCTCATCTAACGTGCCATCCATTCTAAAGGCCCACGCTGCTTCTTAAGCTCTGCTACAAGTGGATCTGACCCCGGATAGTGCGGCCTGCACTACGGACTAATCATCCACCTCAAGACGTCTAGTCTTGCGTCGTGTTTTAAGCAGTTCATAGTGAAGGAACCGGAGAAATGTGGATCAGAGGAGAAACCGAAGCGAGACCCCAGCACATGTTGAGGGTTTAAAGGTGCATAAAGAGTATTTCAGACACGTCCCGAGGGAACAGGAAGTGCAGTGTTAGCAGGAGAACCTGGAAAAAAGCAAACGAAAAAAAAGGAGGGGCAGAAATTATCGAGCTTTTCAGTTCCTCCACGCTAAAACTCGGATCTGCCATGTCATCTGTTGGCAGTTAAAGCTGCTTACCTTGAGGTGAACAGACTCATGAAAGAGGACGTGCCATCATCCAGCACGAGACTACACACAGAGAGAAAAAACATACCTCTTCATCCTAACGTCTCGAACGGGTTGGTAGTGCAGTGAAGACCTCACAATACATGAAGCACATCAGCGCCCCAGCGCACTGGCCACATACACGGAGGCCCCTTAATGATCATGTTCGTTCAGTTTTCAGATCTCCCTGTGGGAGCTTAAACGATTGCTGACTGCAGATGTGGTCGTTAGTTTCTCTTAGAGCTTTACAGCAGTTTCACAGAGATCGAAATGGCAAAAAAAGCACCAGTGCACAAGAACATTTTACCTGGTCCCACGAATTTGACATGAAATGGTCTAATATTTATTAAACGGTGTGAGAGTCCTTGCTTGATGCAGTCTAAGCAGTGGCTCCAGGGTTCCTGATGAGAAGCTCTTCAGATCTTCAGTAGGAGAAGCTGGAACGTGCTCGGTAAACCCAGCAGGGAGCAGACTGAATGCTTTTCAAGTCTCCATGGGCCTCCAGAGCTTCCGGCTCTCAGTCAGGCTTCCAGTTAACGACACCATCAGCTGTTTGATCCAGGTACTGGTTAAGAGCTGACAAGGAGATGTGTTCAGAGGGCTTTCATTTGGGTCTGTAAATAGGAACACAGCTTCAGAGGACTTTCAGAGTGGTGACACTAGTGGGATTATGTATATATATATATATATAGGTGGCGGGGTGGTAATATACCTGGCATATAATAAGAATATTTTTGTATACTTGCACAGATGATTGAGTTCAATAAAGAAAACCCAAGTTGTAAAGAGTGAGAATCTTGATGGGGGGCAGGCTTGGGTAAAACATGAGTGATAGGGGCAGGCTTGGGTAAAACGTGAGTGACTGGGGGGCAGGCTTGGGTAAAACGGGAGTGACTGGGGGCAGGCTTGGGTAAAACGTGAGTGATGGGGGCAGGCTTGGGTAAAACGTGAGTGACGGGGGCCAGGCTTGGGTAAAACGTGAGTGACGGGGGGCAGGCTTGGGTAAAAAACGGGAGTGACTGGGGGGCAGGCTTGGGTAAAACGTGAGTGATGGGGGCAGGCTTGGGTAAAACTTGAGTGATGGGGGCAGGCTTGGGTAAAACATGAGTGATGGGGGCAGGCTTGGGTAAAACATGAGTGACGGGGGGGCAGGCTTGGGTAAAACGTGAGTGATGGTGGGGCAGGCTTTGGTAAAACGTGAGTGACGGGGGGCAGGCTTGGGCAAAACGTGAGTGAACGATGCAATAATGGAAAACCAGACTAACTCTCAGATATCCAAGGCACAAACATAATCCTCTGGCACATCCCAGAAGTAGCATAGTAATGTTAGTCCAGACGTGAGTGTGCACACACACCTCTTAACTATCGATCAGCAGAATTCATACATCCCCCTCCTCTCTGACGACTGTAATACAGTGCACCCCCCCCCCTCTGACTGTAATACAGTGCAACCCCCCTCTCTGACTGTAATACAGTGCACCCCCCCCTCTCTGACTGTAATACAGTGCACCCCCCCTCTGACTGTAATACAGTGCACCCCCCCCCCTCTCTGACTGTAATACAGTGCACCCCCCCTCTCTCTGACTGTAATACAGTGCACCCCCCTCCCCAAGCTGTTTTCCAGCTAGTCTAAAATAAGAGCTCTGCTTCTAATGGGGAACAAAACCTTATCTGGTTTTATCAGCTAGTTTGGGCTGGCGGCCAGGAGTGTGTACACACACCCAGAGGGCCTCGCTGTGGAGGCCCCTCTGGGCTCTGATTGGTTCCAGATGGAGGTTCTGCTGCCTTATGAAAACAAGGCATCTGCAATGGCCTTGATCTCTTGGTTCTCTTAGTGAGAAGTGGTGGTGAACACCACCACACAGATTCAAATATCAATATTGCAACCCTTCACAAAATTGTTTAAAAGTTCTTTGCTCTCCTATAGTGCTTTAGGCTTTTCAATACTGAATAAACTATGTATACCAGCGAGCAGAATGAAGCCTGTATAATAGACAAAGGGAGACTTTGCGTTAGTGTTAAAGTTTTTTCTTTTTGGGAATCTTCCTCAGAAACCACTGCATAAACACTGAGCCCTGGAGTAGTTGCAGAGTTGAGTTTCATAGCCCTTAACGTAATCTCCTCTCACCCCTCCAAACGCTCCCAGCTAATTGTCTCAGGATGTTTGTGAAGGACTGGGGAAACTCCTCCATCCAGAAGGTCAACAGACTCCTGACAAGAAAGAGGTGGCACTAATTCAAATAATTAAAATTCCACTGCATCCAGTTAATCAGTCTCCATTTATTCATATCTGACATCTTCTCCTCATTTGTTTTTCTTTTGAACTGACCTACTTCCGCTCTTGAGAACCAGATGAGGGGGGATTTATTGGCCGTACCAAGTTAACTTTGGTCCCATCCTGATATGAAGCATTAAGTAAGGAGCAAGCCATCCTGCTAGTTAAAGGGACACTCTGGCTATAAATGACAAACATAAGTGCGTGTCCTCCCGCTCTAATAAAGGGCACAAGAGACTGTCCCTCTTGTTCATTCAGACTGTTAAAGCAGCGAGAGGAATGGACAGGAGGATTAAAAGGATGCTGTGCTTGTTAAAGCTCTTACAGTCCAGTGTCACCTCACTAACGCAGCTGCTTTATGGTGATGTGTGTCATCTGACTAACGTCATCTCACAGCATCTTATCCAGATTTATATATATATATATATATATACATATACAACTATCCTCCTTGTTTATGTTTTAAAGGAGGCATTCCACAGGGTTAAAACACTATTACAATGACTCCTCATATTTCCTGTCTTTCTTTTGTTTCTTTCTTTCTTTACTTACTCTATAAGCATTTACAAATGACCTCACATTGTTTTACTCCATTTCAGAAATAATATACACGCAGTCACACAAACATGGCCTACACTTCTCACCACCACTCTTCTGGTAAACCCTTCTGCGCTGGTGACACATTGGCTCCACACATAGAAGCTATTTGGTCATTAGTATATGAGCAACCAGCTCTTAAAGACATACACAGAGACAGAGAGCTGACTGGTTCCTACTTTCATTCAGTTAAAGGTAAACACAGTCCTGGAAGTAGAGGTGGAATGGATTATAGTGGATCACACGGTGGATGGATCATAATAGATCACATGGTAGATGGCCTTGCTATACTAAACTCTTACATATTGATCCTGTAAAATTTGTGGAGACGTGTGGAGCAACTTTCAATAGACTTCTAGCTATTTTAGCGCACAGACTTCCATGTTGCTTCAAATAAGACCATAGAATTGCAGTCTGTTTTTCATGGAATGAAAGGTAGAGCTTTCACTGTGTAACGCTATATAGAACAGATATAGAGTTCGTGGAAAAGAGAACTGAACTATTGGCTCCTTTCTGACATTACTGTCACACTCTTTCCAAATTTTCTCTTTGTAAAATTTATGTGCATTTTAACTCGCCAGTGTGTTATTTGTATTATATATTGCTTTAGTGCTTCGTATCAATGACACTGTGCCCTTGTTACATTACTGCAGCAATCACAGCGTTCCAGTCTGCTTGGAGTCCAACACTCTGTCTTCTCTGGAGCTCAGCAACCTGTTCCATTACTCTGGCCTCCTCTCTGGAATGAAACCCTGTCCAAACTGAGCTCTTAAAACCCCAGAATGTCATTCTCAGTTGCTCCAGCTGAGCTGCTAAACCATATCACATGTTGGGGAGGATGATGGGAGGTCAGCAGTGGTTGAAGAACCAAGAGCTTAAATGTTCGACCTTTCCTGTGGTTTAGAAGTGAGATGCAGGTCCATCCAACACTGCCATCGCCTTAAAACCACCTCCGTGTAACACCTTTTTAAAAACGCCTCCACACATTACACTCACTGGCTACTTTATTATACTTGTCTTATAGGCACATCTAATTATAAGAATTGTAATCATATAATTGTACAAGTACAGACCGTGATAACATCTGCAGACATAAATAATTTATTCACCACCCTCTGTCTCCTTCATCATTGGTCAGTGTCTAGTCACATGACCACCAGGTGTTAACCCAATATTATTGTTTATATATTTATTTGTTTTTTATTTATTTTTCTAGATTTCAGTGTCGTTGCTGGGATAAGAGTGTTCTGCCATCCTAAACTAAGTCTACTCAATAGTAGTCATGTAGTCAGAAACTGACCAATGAGGGGCATTTAGGAGATGGCGAAGATAAACTGTGCATGGCAACAGGTGGGCTATATTCTTTAACTCTAGACCGACTATGTGATAGTAAAAATCAGTCGCTTCTAATAAAGTGGCTGGTGAGTGTAGTCATGGAGATGTCAGGCTAAAGATGTCTGAGCTAATACTATTGTAATGACGCACAGGATTTTGAGTTTGTTGAAGCTCAAATGTAACACAACGTAACACAATGTAAAACAGACTATAACACCTCAGCTGATACTGGTGACTACTGACAAATATTATGATGACAAAAAAAATCACAACTTTTTTTTTGCAGATGGCAGAAAAATACTTAATCCATCAGATTCTCCTCATCTCCCTGAGCACAGCAACAATTAACATGAGCGTAGAAGCAGAGGCAGATGGAGGCATATCTACACACCAACCTGAAGGGTTCGTTTTGCTATTTAGGGACCATCTCTGCTAATAAGCTCCAGCTGGAGGATTTTCTGGACATCCACAGAGATGTGACGGGTTTGCTCAGGAAAAGTTGGCTTATGGCTGAGCAACTCTGAGCAATTGAACCTGTTTTCAGCCTGTCACCTGTGCCAAGCAAGATGTTTAGACTGGACGGATTTACCAAGATAGTAAACTACCAGTGAAGGTTTTCAGGCAACCAGGACAATGAATTGTCTAGTAGTTCAAGTTGTTGTTTTTCTTTTTGCAACCGTAGACATTTAAGTAGATTACTTCAAAAACATATTTATTACAGCAATTAAACATGCTGAACATTTAAAAAATAATAATAATTTATAGAAAGTGGGTGTGTCGTGTGGTGTTCTTAGTTCTGATTGGTGGCGATTTTTGTTCATTTGTTCGATTCTAGTTTGTTAATTATTCATTTGTTTGTTAAAATTGAATGGACGTCTTGCCACAGACTCATCCTGCGTATCTGTCTAAAGCCCAAAGCAGTGAGAACGGTCCTGTCCGAGGAAGAGCAGGAGGAAGAGGAGTTTCACTGCTCGTCTCCGTTCACATTCTTGTTCATTTTGCAGAGCTGTATGGCCAGTTAACTCACGGTCCTACTGTTTCAAACAACACTCCAAACAGGAGTGTGGGAGGGGACCGTGGCGATGGGAATCCACAAAACAGGATAAACAGTCTTATGCTCCTAAAAAGAGAAATACAGTACAGTGTATGATGGCCGGCTTAACAGATGTGAACAGAGCGCACACAATAGCAGCACTATCGCCGCATCAGTCGGTGTCAAGGGGATTGAGGAAGAGTGATCTGTCATTGTGCGCTGCTGTTCCAAGAATGTGCCAGGGCCTCTCCAATCCAGGCTTACTGCCTGGCGCGTCGGAGACGGAGCAGCAACATCGCTGACTGTCTGCCCCCCCCCCTCCCATATCGGGACAGTCTCTATCTCGTCCACAAGAAAGGGCCAGCCCAGGCGCTAACCTGGAGCCCCACGGCATTCCCAGCCGTCATCGGACACAGCCGGCGGCGTCGGTCCGCCAGGCGGGCTGCCGTGTTCCCGGGGGAGGACAGACGAGCGCTCTCCACGTCACTCGTCGGGTGTGCCGCTCTGTTAACGCGCTCGCGTGCTAGAACAGAGCGAGCCGCTCTGAACGCCGAGGCGCTGGGGGTGAGAGAGCTGAGAGTAACTACTGTCAGGGTACGCAGGAGTCTTGGCGTGGAGCGAGCAGTAGGATGGAGGGGGTGGGGGTGAGAGAGCTACTGTCAGGGTACGCAGGAGTCTTGGCGTGGAGGAGTCAGGGTACGCAGGAGTCTTGGCGTGGAGCGAGCAGTAGGATGGAGGGGGTGGGGTGAGAGAGCTGAGAGTAACTACTGTCAGGGTACGCAGGAGTCTTGGCGTGGAGCGAGCAGTAGGATGGAGGGGGTGGGGGTCGTTTGGCCAAATATGGAGATGTTGCTTTCTGTGCTTTGTGTATATGGATGGAGTTGTGGGCAGCTTGTAGGAACACTTGTAGGAATCATGTGAGCCCACACATTGTTTACAGCAGTTAAGCATTTAACTTAGAGCTTCGCAAATGTGGAAACTTCCTGTACATCACCATTTCTCCAGGGCAAAATAGAAAACATGGATTAATCACCTGAAGCAACTTGAGCTAGCTGCTTTACTGAAGATGTGAAAGGTGATGACCTGGGGAACCCAGTGCCCCGTTAACCTCCCTCTAGTGTTGGGGTCGTGACCCCCCATTTGTAGGTTTTAAATGCATAAACGTATAAATGTATTTATTGCATCAAGATTTTTTGACTATTTAAACATTTTTTTTACTAAATTATAAAATACTCTTGTTATGAACTTTCTGTTGTTAGTATCGGTTTCGACACCCAGGTATAATTAGAAAACTAATAATAATTACCAAACCTGTAATCCTAAACACACTATACACCCACAGCCCAGAGCAGCTCCTCCTCCACCCATGTGACCTTCAGTTTGGGGCTTCTGGCTTTGCCTTTTCCACAGATCAAGGAAAGGCAGACATTTCCCAAAATCAGTTTAGAGTTGTGTGTACTGTTGTGTAAGCTGTCAATAGAATAACAAACATTAAAACATTAAAAGGGGCCACGACAAACATTAAAAACCAATAATTTCATGGATAAGGAAGCCGAACAATGTAACCAAGAGTTGAATTTAGGGTATTTAATGGCTGATTTGAGTCACGGGTCAAAACCGACCCGTTAACACAAGCGATAGTAACAGAAAGCTAACACAAGAGGAAGGTGAGGTAACACAAGGTTAGGTAAAAGTCACATGCTCTGAACTGTTGCAGTACACCATGAATGTTGGATAGCAAAGATAGAAATTTGCTTGGATAGAAGTTCTGTACATGCACTGCATTCTCCATGTCTATCCTGTTCATATTTAGAGCGAGTGGCTGCAGTACACCAGTCTGGTCTTCGTTACTCCTATTCGGCTGTGTAAATGCTCTGAATGAATGTGGCTTTTTTGCCAAGAATTGCTTGGAATGTGTTTGTAATAGTGTGAAAAAAGAACTGTGGAGCCATTTAATATCGGAAGATGGAAAATAAAATAACACAGTGGACAGTATCCACTTCTGCATACCAAGTCTTACAGCCTTACAGCTACGAGGACACAGTTGGATAGACATTTATCGCCATCTCTCTTTACCACTACTGTTGTCTGGACAGGACAGCACTTGCCCAGACAACAGAAGACGCCTGTACAAGACGCCACACCCACACTCTGCTGCCAAGAGACAGTGTGGACCGTTGGTGCTCCAACTATGACAAAGCAGAACACATACTGCTTCCTCTGTGCCATACAACACTGCGGCACTATAGGTAATATATTAACTTATTGTTTTATATACTTTGGTAACTCCACCAAAAATACATACATATATAATTGTAAATACTGTATATTACATATACAAATACATATACACTAAAAGTCTATAACTATAAGACTATAAGTCATAGATGCTGTTTTTGCTTGTGAGACAACAAGAATTCCTTTGGTACTGACTTATCATCTCACAAATTAAACAGTGGTTAATGTTATACTTAAACACCCCAGGATCCTCCAGGATGATGGAGAGACTCCAAGCCTTTTTAAGTATCCTCCACTACATTAAACTTCAAAGACATGCTCATTAAGAGTGATATGATTGGCCATTCTGATGGTGGGTGGAGGATGGATGTAAGTCCAAATCTTTAACTGATTTATTATAGGGACAAACAAAACCACTACCAACATGAACACATCAAACCCAACAATACAGAAAGCAACAATCACAAAAACTAAATTTTGGTGTCTACCAAACATCCCTAACACACCAAGTACCAAAGAGATGGACATAGAAACTAAACAGGGAAAATGCTGGAACCACAAGAAACAATACGCTTGTAGTTACAAACAAACCACCAGCAACCAGGACGACAAACACAGGGTTTAAATACATGATTTAACAATGGGACTAAACTAGAAACAGATGACAACGATGATGAGGGGCGTGGCTACAAACAGGGGGCGTGGCTACATACACACATAGGAAAACCAAAACATGAGCACATGTAGAAACAAAACAAAGACATGACTGACAAGTGAGACCAGACATGACATTTCAACGGCGGTACTGTAGTCTGCCACCGATCTAGATGTTCTACGTGTAAATGTATTAACACAACCACTAAAATAAGCATTTTAAGCATTTTTGCATAGCCAATTGTTGCTATGGCAATGAAATTAGGAAACTCAAAGAAAATGTTCTTATTTAAACATCTGAATCTGAAACACCTTGTTGCTCTGGAAACTTCACTCTGTGCTTCTTTTGTATATTTTTAATGTATATATAGTTTTTTGGGAGTTCCAGGATCATGATTACATTTTTCATTATTAATATGTGTTTTTCCTCTGAATACCACTGTCATATTGTATTCAGTGTTGAGAGGTTTTTTTTTTAGAGAAGCTCTTGTTGTGGTACATGATCGGGCCTTTACTGGGTCAGAGTGACAGGAAACAGCTTATTCAGCTTATTCACTGGAAGCAATTTTAAGCACTTATTTTTCCCCAGAGAAACAAAAAGTGTAAACTCATCCAGAAAGGAAATGTATGACTCAGGTCTCTGATCCAGCTTTACCGTCACCTCAGGGACTATGAGCTTCATTTAGGGTTTATTTCATGTTAATCTCTATAAACTTGTTTTTCACTGGCACCCGATTCAAGCTCTAAACCACAAGGATGGACCTAAACCAGCAAAACCCAGTATAGACCAGTACCAGGCAACCAGCCTAGAGCAGTTTCACAACACTCAATCAGGCATTTTCTCAGAGATACAGCTTAAAAACACAAGTTTGAGCCTGAGACCTAACACATATGACTCATATTATTCCCAGTAAAGCATGATCAAGATTAGGAACAGATGGCATGTGTGTTAAAAGTGACATCCTTGGACATATAGATGGAGCTGTGAACTCAGTCCGTAAGCTTAAGATGGCAGAAGTATGGAAGACACATGAGCGGAAGTGACATCGCCTTGGAAAACACGTGAGGGGAAGTGACGTCACTGATGAGGTGCTTTGTAAAGCATGTGAGTGGAAGTGACATCACTGAGGCAGTGCCTTTGAAAACATGTGAGGGGAAGTGACATCACTGAGGCAGTGCCTTGGAAAACACGTGAGGGGAAGTGACATCACTGAGGCAGTGCCTTGGAAAACACGTGAGGGGAAGTGACATCACTGAGGCAGTGCCCTGTCAAAGACATTAGTTTAAGTACAGGTTGTGGGAAGTGGTTGTGGGAAGCTCCATGATATACATTGCCTTGCTTTGTATTCAGTCATTTTATAATGAATAATATTCAGAAAGTCTGCCTGAATACAGAATACAGACAGCAACTGAGAGAATAACTGGGATTGCACGACATATTCTCCTGATTAATGTGAAACACAGCCACCTGGAGGACACTATGGCTGGGACGTCGCTGTGTGTCTCCACCATCAGTCTGTTTAGTTTTCCTGCACATAGTGAGTATGAACGAACTCCAGTAAACATACTGTCGTCTTGGCAATTGTCACACCTGCCATTAAATACCTTGGAGATGTTGAGAGAGCAAAAGGAGAAAGGGTGATTGAGATTATTACTACATCAAGACCTTTCAAATATTACAATTTATGTTTTAAATTAAAAGCTAGGTGTGAAATATATAATAGGCCTCCTTCATAGGGTTAGGGTAATTACTGTATATTGTTAAAAGAAAAAAATGTTTCCTGACATAAATCTAAATGGAAAGTCTTGGCTGATTATAGTTCTTGCCACATTATTCTTCTAAAAATCCCATTGCCATGACATATGCTATGGAATAAACTTCCATCCAGTGTTAGGGACTCAGATTCAGTCACTGTGTTTAAATCTAGATTAAAAACACATTTGTTTAGTCAGGCATACTGTTAAGAGCATTCACACACCACTCTGTGTTCCTTCTTGTCTCCCCCTACTTCATAGAGACAAGGACCACTCCATGGCACCTGGAGGCACAACGGTTCCTGATTCCGGACCTGCTCCACGCTTGGCACCCCCCGGCCTAAATTACTCCACCCACCACACTTACCACTGGTTTACCCCAACACCACTATCTCAGTCTGTATTCCCAAAAAGGATGGTTTCCTGATGACTGCACGCTAACACCTGCAGGCACCAGGGAGATGGTCTGGCTTGCCGGTGGATGTGCTGATGCCGGGGTTGGACTTGCCGTTGCAGCGGGAGGACGTGCTGGTGCTGGCTCCTGCCTGGGGCTCATCATCTGCACCGAGGGGACTGTGACTACTGGGCCGACGACTGCATGCAAGCACCTACAAGCACCTGGGAGATGGTCTGGCTCACCGGTGGATGTACTGATGCCGGGGTTGGATGTACCATTGCCGTGGGGGACGTGCTGATGCTGGCTCCTACCTGAGGTGCACCATTTGCACCGGCGGAACTGTGACTACAATACGGATACACTTGATATGCATAGGGGCTAGATTTAAAATGAAGGATGTTAATATTTTTAATGTTAATATCTCTGTAAGACAAAACATCAACAACAACAACAACATGTTGCACTAAATAAATCTTTGGGCAATATTTATAAAGCTTGTCTTGCTAACAGATTACAGACAATGACATAATGTCGCTGCAACCTTTTGCAATGAAACCAGAGATTCCTGCGCCGACTGAATCTGATTCATTGTCCTTTGTTGAGCTCTGAAATAAACACACCCAGGAGACATTACATCATACCACACCTCTTTAATCCAGACCATACCATTGTTTCAACTTACGTTAAACGCAATGGCAAACGTTCGTTCTCAGATACCTCAGTTGCTTCAATATGTAATAGACTGTCTGGACAGGGATGTGGACCTCTGTTAATGGTGCGCGCCACACTTTACTGTATCTAGGTTCCTGCAGAGGCCAAACCCAAATGTCACGGCGCTGGGTGGCCGCATGCTCGGGCGAGCCAGAACAAACACAGGCGGATCTCGGGTCATCTTTCAGCTACCTTAAATCACCCCGTACACGTCTGAACTGCCCGCTCGTACTCCGGCGTGCGCTCTTGGCCAGATCCACTGCGCTAACGAAAATATATTTAGCGATATTAACGACACCACACCATACGAGCGTACACGATTAATCACGATTCTGTTGGTTCTCTGGAACGGATCGTGGACACCTAACGGCTCTTTGCAAGCAGTTTGAGTTATTTCTTTCTCTTTCTCTCTCTCTCTCTGGCTATTTCTGGCTGGTCTTTATAGGCAAGGATTTCAGAGAATGTTTCAGTCTGTACTAAAGAGGAGCTGGCGTGTAAGATCTCCTTTGATCCCACTAGGAGAGTTGACAGTAATATGTCGGTGCATCAGCAGAGATGCAGGCCGAAATTCACTGTGCTCGAGCTGGTCTTCTGAGATTACTGCAAAGTCACTGGCACGCACAATAAAAACAAACCCTTGAAAGGTTTGATTTAAAGGGACAGCTTATAATCATCTTCCGCACACGCTCCCAGTTTAGAAACAGAAGTCTCCTTGAAAAATACAGGCTGTATGTTTATGTGCAGAATAGCGTGAACGTAACCCAGGGCTTTCACTTCTTCTCCAGCCAGAGCTAATTGTTTCTGTGCACAAATGTGCAAAAATAGTTTACAAGGGAGTAAACACGTTAGGTAACACATTCTCGGTTCGCCTGGCCACTGACGTCACTGATGAAACGGCACCGTCCTCGCTCCGATGACATCATGGGAGTGCTCGGTCACAATTGGTTGACGAGCAAGAGGTAAAGGCCATGATACCTAACGCACTTCAGGGACGTTTGTAGCACTAAAAATAGCTCCTCTAGACAGATGGGCGGTGCCTCGCGGCTTCGGGGAACGGTGCAGTGTGGGAAGAGTGCAGTGGAAGAACAGTGCCTGCTTTGTGCAAGTGGAGGTCTCCCGTGTGCCAAATGTCCATAAAGTCCAGTGTGAATCGTTTTTGCAGTCTTTCTGCTTTTTAATGTTTGTAGGTATGCTAGCATTTAAGCTCGGGGGTCCTGAGAGATGGAAGCTTACTGAGTTGCAGTGCGTCACGTGGTACACAACTCACCTACTGATGTTATTCTCAGGCTTTTTTTTTTTTTTGCGTGGCTCACTCTGTGTCCTCATACAGCTGTGGAGGGGTGACTTCTAAACCCCCCACTAATGACAATAACACCATTCTGAAACAGTCACTACAATCCTCTGCTTTCCTGATATTAGCAAATGAATTATATAATTGTACAAACCCAATCTGTTACAAAACAAAAACACAAACACACACACACACACACACACACACACACACACACACACACACACACACACACACACACACACAACTGTCTGTAATCTGATTACAGATGAAGGGAGCTGTTTACAGATTGATCTGATGAATTGTGAGGAATTGAAAAAAAGAATTGTTAGAATTAATGTTATTGAGATAATCAATATATCATTCAAAATACATACTCACTGCCCATTATCACAACTTCACAATCTTGCCTGTGGAGAAGTGAGACTAGTGTAACTAGCTCTGAAACCAAAAAGGCAACTTAGGTCTGTTCTTTGGCTGTAGTTTTGATAAGAAAAACACGCTAACTATAAAACAGTGCAAAGCAATTTAGTTTAGATACATTAGCCTACTCATAGACCAAATATAACATGGTACAGTCTATGAACTCTACAGAGTGAGCAATAAAAAAGACTTTAACTTCATTGAATCACCTAATTTGTTCCACCCTGATCAACATGAAGCAGCTAACTTGAATGATTGAAATAAATTATATAGGTTTAAGTAGTATATTCCATCTGAAGCACTCAAGGAATAAAATGGTTTTTTACCAGGTGGCATTTTCCGGTGTCAACAGCGACACATCCAGTAAAGCTCGTCGCCTTCGTTTCACATTGTTAAAATCTTTTTGATAGTAACACATTAGGCAAAATCATTGTGGTTTAGTCGTACGTTTGAGCCATTTGGTTCTGGACTAGATCATCTCCCTCAGGACAACAGACCATAATAAAACTTGTGGATGACAAAAAAAGTGTAGCTAAAATACTGGATTGTTCAGGTGTTGTCAGTAGGAAAAGGGCCAATTTTGTGCTGGAAATGTGCTGGTAATTTTATGTGAGAGGGGGCAGGACAGGAGAAAAGTTTCACGAGGTCTCCTACGATAAAGCGAGGATGTAGAGTTTGTCTATGATTTAATGTGTATCTCCAATTAGAAGTTTTTTTTTTATCACAAGTGAGAGCAAAATGTCATGTGGTACAGCCTTGAGCGCCCTCGAAACTCAGGGCCATTGACCCACCCGTTTATAGACTGTTATCTCATAAAATGTGACAACAGCGACAGGATGTACAACCTCCTGTGGGGGGGCACAGTCTGTCTACGGTCTGTGGGTGGGAGGAGCAGAACCTGGGAACCATGGCAGCTGCCCAATCACAGCAGGTAGGTGATGAACTCGTTTCTCTTACTCTGATTGATATCTGTGTTCTCTTTTTGTGTTGAGTGCACAGCTCACTAGGGGCGTGTAGGGATATACCGTACATCTGTAGTGTGTGGGTGTATAGATCATTATGAGTGTGTGGGTGTATAGATCACAATGAGTGTGTGGGTGTATAGGTCACAATGAGTGTGTGGGTGTATAGGTCACAATGAGTGTGTAGGTGTATAGATCATTATGAGTGTGTGGGTGTATAGATCATTATGAGTGTGTGGGTGTATAGATCACAATGAGTGTGTGGGTGTATAGATCACAATGAGTGTGTGGGTGTATAGATCATTATGAGTGTGTGGGTGTATAGATCATTATGAGTGTCCGGGTGTATAGATCATTATGAGTGTGTGGGTGTATAGATCACAATGAGTGTGTGGGTGCATAGATCATTATGAGTGTCCGGGTGTATAGATCATTATGAGTGTGTAGGTGTATAGATCATTATGAGTGTGTAGGTGTATAGATCATTATGAGTGTGTGGGTGTATAGTTCACTATGAGTGTGTGGGTGTATAGATCACTATGAGTGTGTATAGTTCACGAGTGTGTATAGTTCATTATGAGTGTGTATAGTTCATTATGAGTGTGTATAGTTCACTATGAGTGTGTATAGTTCATTATGAGTGTGTATAGTTCACTATGAGTGTGTATAGTTCATTATGAGTGTGTATAGTTCACTTTGAGTGTGTATAGATCACTATGAGTGTGTATAGTTCACTATGAGTGTGTATAGTTCACTATGAGTGTATATGAGTGTGTATAGTTCACTATGAGTGTGTATAGTTCACTATGAGTGTATATGAGTGTGTATAGTTCACTATGAGTGTATATGAGTGTGTATAGTTCACTATGAGTGTGTATAGTTCACTATGAGTGTGTATAGTTCATTATGAGTGTGTATAGTTCACTATGAGTGTGTATAGATCACTATGAGTGTGTATAGTTCACTATGAGTGTGTATAGATCACTATGAGTGTGTATAGTTCACTATGAGTGTGTATAGTTCATTATGAGTGTGTATAGTTCATTATGAGTGTGTATAGTGTGTATAGGAATTGACGGGATTAGTCCATCTCTCACCATTAAGGCTTAATCTTAATCCACTACATGAAGCGGACCTGAGAAGAACCCGGTGGTTTTTGTGCAGACAGCTTCTCTTCTGAATTCTCCATAGGAAGTGGTCATTGGCGTCCGGCCACAGAGCTGACCATGAGGCCGTTGGCCTCAAGTCCTTCCATGAATCGCCCTGCACCGTCCCAGTGAGCGAGGACGTGCGGGCACTGCCGTCAGCATGTGGTGCGCATACTTGCCACATCACTTCCTGTGACAGCGCCGCCCACTTCCACCTTCTTCCTCACCACAGCAGCTTTGGCTCAAAAGGCCCCAGTTTGGGTCGTGGCGAGTATACGGCTGCAAGGTCAGCGTTTGCGTTCGAGTCTCAGAAACAGGGGGATAACGGAGCTTTTATTAAAGGGCTGAGTGAGACAGAAAGGAAAATGATTGGAGGATATTGTTGAAAAAGAGAAGAAGAAACTTGTTTCTGTCCATTTCTTTCTTAACGCTTACAGCCTTTACCCTGTGCTCTTGTCCACAGCGATACCAGATGTACTGTGTGGACTCTGTGAAATGCAGACGTAGATATGTCAGCATCTAGAATACAGACGTAGATATGTCAGCATCTAGAATACTGACGTAGATATGTCAGCATCTAGAATACTGACGTAGATATGTCAGCATCTAGAATACAGATGTAGATATGTCAGCATCTAGAATACTGACGTAGATATGTCAGCATCTAGAATACAGACGTAGATATGTCAGCATCTAGAATACTGACGTAGATATGTCAGCATCTAGAATACAGACGTAGATATGTCAGCATCTAGAATACAGACGTAGATATGTCAGCATCTAGAATACTGACGTAGATATGTCAGCATCTAGAATACTGACGTAGATATGTCAGCATCTAGAATACAGACGTAGATATGTCAGCATCTAGAATACGGACGTAGATATGTCAGCATCTAGAATACTGACGTGAGATATGTCAGCATCTAGAATACAGACGTAGATATGTCAGCATCTAGAATACTGATGTAGATATGTCAGCATCTAGAATACAGACGTAGATATGTCAGCATCTAGAATACTGACGTAGATATGTCAGCATCTAGAATACTGACGTAGATATGTCAGCATCTAGAATACAGACGTAGATATGTCAGCATCTAGAATACAGATGTAGATATGTCAGCATCTAGAATACAGACGTAGATATGTCAGCATCTAGAATACTGACGTAGATATGTCAGCATCTAGAATACAGACGTAGATATGTCAGCATCTAGAATACTGACGTAGATATGTCAGCATCTAGAATACTGACGTAGATATGTCAGCATCTAGAATACTATCAGGCTAAACCCTTTCTAGAGTGAAAAGGAAGACAGTAAACGGTATGTTTAAGTGCTTAGTGACTCAGTGAAGAGGTGAGTACTCGGTATTTTGAAGACTGCTGGTGTTTCCACTGTACTGACAGCCAGGGGAAGGTTGTTTCATCACCTGGGAGCCAGGGAAGAGTCTTCATGCGTGTCTTGAGGGATTGTGGTTAAAGTCGAGCCACACTAGAGTCTCGGAGGCACCGTGGTATGGAACTGGGCTACTAAGTCGTTTCCATGGAAGAAATCCTAAAGCTAGCATAATAGGCCAGAGTCTTGGGAGACCGTGTAGCTAGAACCTTGGCAAAGGGAGTCCATATATACAAACACGTATATGTATTTTTATGTTAATGAATACATAAATAGCCACTATAACAGACCTCACATCCAGCAGCACAGACCCACACAGAGCAGAACAGACCCACACAGAGCAGAACAGACCCCAGATACAGCAGCACAGACCCCACATCCAGCAGCACAGACCCACACAGAGCAGAACAGACCCCAGATACAGCAGCACAGACCCCACATCCAGCAGCACAGACCCACATCGAGCAGAACAGACCCCAGATACAGCAGCACAGACCTACATAGCGCTTAATACTACAACTGAGGTCTTGTAGGAGAAGATTCAAGAATTGCAAATATAACAGGTTGTTTCCATCTCTGTGTTTGGAATTGTATTAAATCTGGAATAATAAAAATGTGTGTGTGTGTGTGTGTGAGTGTGTGTGTGTGTGTGTGTGAGTGTGCGTGTGTGTTTCCATTGCTCTATCCAGGTCCACCCAGCTCATGCGTGTTCTGAGTTTAATCACCCCATGCCCTGTAATAGCCCTGTGACAACTGACACGGGATCTCAGGACTTTGTTGCAACAACACCCTCCTGCTTTTGACTCAGCTCTTGATTGGAAGAATGTCCCTTAACTGCATCCATCTGTTTGCAGATACCACTGGCCTTCCTCACCAGGCTCTTCCTCCTCCTCAATGACATGCACTGTCCCTTTGCCAGACGCAGTCGATGTTAGTAAAGGAAAGCCAAACTGTTTTGACCATTGCAGAGACAGTGAGCCACAGTTTAGCTCGTGTAAACCACTACCAGCGTACAGACACATGGCACCTCTCACGCTGCCGTAAGCACACTGCTGGCAGTGTATCAAACACCAAAGCTGTGCTCTCGTTTCTGGACACGATCGCCAACCAGATGTTTGTCTTCAGTCTTCTCAGACTGAAAGAGAGCGAGAGCTTAAGAGGAGACTTGTGTGCACATTTCCCATCATGTCTAATCAGGGCGTGGGACTGTTTTCCAGATTATGCATCTGACCAGGGCACTTTGGATGGTGGGACCCAAAGGAATTGTAATGAATGGCCCAGGGCAATGGTAACCTCCTTTTTTTAGCTTTGCACAAGCCTGCATTGCATCACTGTGTTACCGAACCTGTTACCGAACATTATTCTATCCGTGCTTACACTTAGAAATCAAGATTGTTCAGTATAAACAATATAAGCTTTCGTTGCTATTTTATTACTGCTGTTTCTCTCCTCCATTGTTGTCATGACAACAACACTAAGCACAAATAGTGAATGAATCAGATCTGCGTCCGCATATGAAGTGATTCAAATTTGATTTGAAAAGTCCTGAGAAATCAGATTTTAAACACATTAAGACAAAAAAGTCAGATTTGAGTTGCTTCGGGTTGGTAATGTGGACATAGCTAAGTAAATCTGGCTAAATTCACATACAGTTTAAAAACATAGGAACCAGCTGTGATGATTTTGACAGCTAGAATTCAGAAATTCGATGTGAAACTAATCATCATGTGACAAATGTTAGTACATTTTGAGTTATCTGCTGTCCACATACTTTGAAAAGAAATGTAACCATTTTGTTGATAAACATAATACATTTAGTGTTTATGTTTTTATTAAATATTACTTCTAAAATGTACTTTTAGTTTTACTTCTAATTGTTTGCCTTAACCCCATTAGCTAAAAATAACCATTGGCTAATAATAATAAAGTGTTTGGCCTGTAGGGGGTGCTGGTGAGCAACTGCAACACAGAAGAGAATATACAATTTTTGCTGTTTTTTGAAAATCAAGATGCTCCTGTAGATTTGTGGGATTTATAAAATGCCTAAAATGTTTGGTATGTGGCTTCCAAGTTGACGTTTACTGTTCCACAGTCATCATACCCCCTGCGTCTGGCTGGTTTTACATTGATGTGACCACTCTCGATAGGTCCAGTCTTCTCCTACACCAGGATCATGTACACACCCAACACGCAGCCATTGGTCAGATCACTTCTCAGCATGTTTGTTGATGTGTTTAGCCGCGAGCGTGCAGCCCGAAAGGGCACATTAAGTTTACTTACCTTTAAACGACCTATTAGACTTGTACGTCTAATAAAAGCAGAAATTCCAAACACATCTGACAGAACTATGAATGTGAAGTGGTCTGGGTGGAAATCTGCATTAAACTAGATTCCCACATGTAGGTTGCACATCTGCCTTATTAAAATGGCATTTTTCATATCTAAAACAGATGATATTCACAAACATATGGGTACTCAGAACTACTGAAAAAGTGCTCAGTGAAGCACAATATTTTTACTGCAACTGTTTTTCGTTTATTTTATGACCTGGAAAATAGTTTTGTTTTTTTTTTACTTTATACTTTTTTTAAAACTTGTTTCATTTGTAAGGAACAGCTGAATGGAGGGGAATATGAAAATCTGGTCACATGGCTCTGAAGGGAATTTTGAATGAATTGAGCGTTTTTAAAAACATCCTAAAATATAGCCACCCTATGGTCGCCTAAGGATAAATATCACTTGGAAAAACAAAAGACTGATCAAGATAAAGATTTATCAAAAGTAGCATTAAGTCTGATTGAGCTGGGAAATTGGTGATTAGATTGTTTGATTACGTGAGCTGTGATATTGTTTGTGAGAGTGTCGTAATGTATTTTGTCTGATTACTAGAGCTGGAATATTGTTTTTGAGAGGAGCATACTGTGTTTTGTCTGATTATCCGAGTTGGAGTGTTGTTTGTGAGAGGAGCACACTGTGTTTTGTCTGATTACCAGTGCTGGGGTATTGTTTACAATAAGAGCACACTGTTTTGTCTGATTAGGGTATTGTTTACAATAGGAGCACACTGTGTTTTGTCTGATTACCAGAGCTGGGGTATTGTTTACAATAGGAGCACACTGTGTTTTGTCTGATTAGAGCTGGGGTATTGTTTACAATAGGAGCACACTGTGTTTTGTCTGATTATCCGAGTTGGAGTGTTGTTTGTGAGAGGAGCACACTGTGTTTTGTCTGATTACCAGTGCTGGGGTATTGTTTACAATAAGAGCACACTGTTTTGTCTGTTTTGTCAATGATTAGAGCTGGGGTATTGTTTACAATAGGAGCACACTGTGTTTTGTCTGATTAGAGCACACTGTGTTTTGTCTGATTACCAGAGCTGGGGTATTGTTTACAATAGGAGCACACTGTTTTGTCTGATTAGAGCTGGGGTATTGTTTACAATAGGAGCACACTGTTTTGTCTGATTAGAGCTGGGGTATTGTTTACAATAGGAGCACACTGTGTTTTGTCTGATTACCAGAGCTGGGGTATTGTTTACAATAGGAGCACACTGTGTTTTGTTATTCTACAGTAACCTTGGGTATATCAAAGGTGCTCATATTATTATTATTATTATTGTTGTTGTTGTTGTTGTTGTTGTCGTCATAGGTTTCATTGTGCTTGTAGCCCAGACTTTATACTATGAGCCTGCTGTAGAAATACATAAATGTATTAAAGGTTCTTCCATCTTTACAAGGGGCTACACAAAAGGAAAGAAAAGTCTGTCTGCAATCACAGGCGCTGAGACCCTCTGTTTACGGGTAGACTGTAACAGACTGTAACAGACTGTAACAGTAGACCAACAGTAGACTAACTCCACACTCTAACCAAACAAACTCATACTGCAGGTTACCTGGCACAAGCACTGTTTCTGGGCTTCAGGACAAAACACTGCAATCTGATAGTATGGCCTGAGAGAAGGAGCAGGGAGGTGGGAGGAACGTTTAGGGGGGAGGAGCTGGGAGGTGGGAGGAGCTAGGAGGGGGGAGGTGGAGGGCAGGATTCCCCACCCACTGTACAAGAATTTTCTAGAATTCTGTGGATCAGCTAGTGTGAGTTGAAAATGTCAACGCATAATAACATACAGGTGTGTTCAGGCTGTGAACACACGTTCAGGCTAGTGCTGACAAAGTAGGAAACATCGAGAGTGTATCTTAAGTTTTTAAGAAGCACTTTTCCCGATTTTATTCAAAAATGCACAACAGACTGCACACGCTTAAAACAGGAACTAAATTCAGTTGGATCATATCTGAGCAGCAAATCCTTGCGTTGCCTCAGAGTCTGCTCTCATCCATGGTAGAAATGCACACTGGGAAAATGGCTAGGATCACCCACACAATGCAGCGGAGTTCAGCCAAAAGTGCAGCGCTCACACTGCTGTGTTGCCCTGCAGGGCGGCCCCCACCAGCTTCACCTCCTTCCTGGGGATGAAATTTAACCACCTCCACCCCCCCCCCCCCCCACGTCCACCCTCAACCTCCGTCCCAACCCTCCCTCCTCCGCCAGCTTTTCCATCCATCCAGTCTCTCTGCATTTCTAGAATGAACTCAGGGATTTGGACATGAGCGTATTTTCTCCATATGAACCTACTGACCCTTCCGTTCACCCCACCCCTCCTCCTCAGAAGCTGCCGCTCCCCTGGCTAGACGGGGGCCGCTCTCAGGGCCCCCCGTGTGAGAGACGGGCCCTCTTGCTTTCCTGCCTGCACATGCACGCAAAGAAATCACTGGCTAATTACTGCAGTGACCGCCGGATTGGACAAGATGTACCTTAGCGTATACGTTAAAGGAAAGCGAAATGTGACCAAATACCTCATAACCTTCTGCTGAGGTCACTGGGTGGTTTATTGCTTTTTTAAGCATATTGAGACAGGTTGAACTGTAGCTCATTGGTGGATTACGCTGGCTGGCCAGTGTCTCATTGGCTGGAGACGTTCCCAAATCCTTGGTCCCATTCCGCCCTTGTAACCATGCCAGCACTTCAGACACACAGACTCAGCAGCAGAGTTGCCGTGGCGAAGGGATCCAGCTACACTGTGAGCTGGTGAAAGCTCTTCTCCAGATGTGCGTCTCCGAGCACTCTCCCGTCAAGCCCCCGCGCCTCATATCTGTCACTGCGCTGTGCACATCTTTTCTACAGCTGCAGATGGAAAAGGCTTGAACAAAGTGGAGATGTTTGAGATACATGATCAAACTTACATGTAGTAAAACAGGTTTGCAAAATTTTCAAAACCCCTCCCCAAGTGCATGTTGTTTAGATTTATAGCATTTGGCAAGTATTCTTGTCCAGGGCAATTTGCATTTTTATCCATATGACAGTACATGTGCTCCCTGGAATTCAAACCCAGGACCTTGGTGTTATTAGCACCACGTGTTTACCTATGCGTCCAGAAGATGTACATCCAATCAGAGACAGGCTTAAGGAAACCACATCAACCACAGAGATAGTACACCAGCACCTAGACAATGCAGAGTAGGACCAAGGTCACGGGTTTACCGTAGGAGCTGAGCATCATGGGTAGTGTGTTCTTAAATACCTGAGGATGCTGTGTTAGATAGAGGGAGAAGGTGAAGAGGATCTAGGTGCTGACTCATGCCGCCTGGCTGAAGGACATTCGTCCTCGATGAAAGGAGGCGAAGCTGTTTTACATTAAATGGGGGTGACTTTAATGTGGGTACCCATTCATCATTGCCTGACAACGGCAGCAAGTCCAGCACAAACCGTGGCTCGGTCGTGACGCAGTTATGAGAGGCACTGTCTGCCTGATTTAGCTCAGTTTTCAGATGTCATTAATTCAGTAAAGAAGTACATTTGCTAAGGAAAAAGACATTTGAGGATTAGGGGAGGTGAAAACATTGATTTTTTAACAGATGTTGGCGGGGTGGGTGGGTGGGTGGGGGGGGGGGGGGTAGCTGTACGTGCTGCCCTCCAGATGAGTGCTCCTGTGTTTTCCTGTGATCCAGTGAAAGGATACAGATAACTGGCAGAAGACAAACAGGTGTCCTCTGTTTGACTCATGCCACTGGCCGACATTGCGCTCGTAAACAACATTCTAGTGAAGGAAGTCTGCTGACGTCATCAGTCAGGCACGGAGGTCTGAAAGTCCAGGGTGTGGAGCAATTACAGCGATGGTGACAGGGCTCAGGGGAATCAGACATTAACTAGCTATTGTCCGAGCACGTGGCTGGTCTCTGAACAGCCGTTATCAGGACCTTTCCACCAAACGGCGGCGCGTTTCGATGCAGCGGCCGCTCCGAGGTCCCGGTGCTTTACACTGAGGCCCCGGGGGAACGTATTTCGTCGCCTTGTACTTGTACATTGTGATGATAAATAAACATTCCTTGAATATCTCTCATTGTCTGAGCACGAGGCTGTTCTCAGAACAGCCATTATCAGGACCTTTCCACCAATATCTCTCATTGTCTGAGCACGAGGCTGTTCTCAGAACAGCCGTTATCAGGACCTTTCCACCAATATCTCTCATTGTCTGAGCACGAGGCTGTTCTCAGAACAGCCGTTATCAGGACCTTCCGCCCCCGATCTCTCATTTTAAACCAGGAGGGAAGAGGAAACAGCCCCCAAATCCCTCACTGTGCTTTTCCCATCCCGGTTTGTTTAGTCCACTGGAGCCACATCCGTGCTGTGCGCTGCGAGGATGAAGTCGAGGTCGAGGTTGAGGTAGCTGGGGCAGATGGGGCAGAGCTGTGGACACTAACCCCTCTGTTCCCACAGCACCAATGCCATGGCTGATTACTGGCTCGTCTCGCCCCCAAAAACGTCCTATATATCATCAGCGATTGTTCACTTATTCCTGCTAACAACTACCTATTCTCTCCCTCTCTCTCTGCTACACACCCACACAAACTCCACACTGCTGCCCCGAATGAATGAATGCTGCATCGGAGTTCCTGTGGCAAAAACTCGGATCTCCAGGAACAGGGCGGGTGACCACTGACATAATAGAATTAAAATGGATCCACATAGAACACCTTGGAAAATCTACGTGTTTCATGCGTTCTAGAATGTAAGGATGTTCTGGAGCAGCTCCACCCTGACAGAGCGTCTCACGGAGCAGAGGCGTTCCCTGTCCCTCCAATCACTGGGATTTAAGTGAAGACTTAATGTAATAAGTATGAGCAGGCAGGGGACAGTTCCCAGCAATAGACCCTGCTACCTTCATTACTATCTGCATTCTACTCTGCTCCACTGTCACGATGGAATGAGGGTAATAACAGAGACCACGGCGGCTTTCAAACGACCTCACCAAGGTTACGTGGGCCAACACAGATGGAGATAAAAAAACGTCTTAGAACGTTCTTTTTATTGTCATTTTTATTTCCACTTAAAACGACCAGAATAGCAGTAACAAAATAGAAAAAAAAGAGTTCAATTGGTGATAGAACCGTACTGAATGTTCATAAGGTCGTGCTGTCGTCCAGTGTGTGTCCGGCCCAGTGACGCGAATGAATCGTACATGTAGTCAGCACGAATGCTTACATAGCGTGTTGCTATTACAGTGTTTCTATTGCACATCGGCTCCCCCTCGGTTTGCATGTAGATCCTGGACACTACGGGCGTCTGTTGGACGCGTGATGGATGCACGCTGAGGCTTAAGCACATCCATATGCGCTCGTTTCGCATGATCGCGCACGGTGACGCCGCAGTTCGGCACAAGAGGCATAAAAGCTGCGTGCATGTAGCTCAAGAAGGTCGAGCGCCTTCGCGTTTCAGGGCCTCGTGAGAGCGGCGCGATCACCGAGAGCCACGAGGACGAAGTCGATCCGTCATCTTAGGTTTCTCGAACTGCTCCCTCGACTCGGCTTCACTGTAAACATGTGGTACGTGAGAAAGGCAGAGTGCACAGCGAGGTGAGCCCAGTCCCCCGGGTGGGGCGGGGTAAAGGGGGTAGAGGGGGTAGATAAGGGGGGGGGGGTCGGGGTAATAGTTGGAAGGAACATCCGTAAGCTCAACAACAGACATCAGCGTTTGAAGTTTACATCATCACATCTGTGCTCCTCCGTCTGTTTTGATCCTGAGTGCTTCCTATAGACCCTCTCTACACAGAGACTCCACACAGAGATCCTCTCTACACAGAGACTCCACACAGAGACCCTCTACACACAGAGACTCCACACAGAGACCCTCTACACACAGAGACTCCACACAGAGATCCTCTCTACACAGAGACTCCACACAGAGACCCTCTACACAGAGACCCTCCACACAGAGACCCTCTACACAGAGACTCCACACAGAGACTCCACACAGAGACCCTCCACACAGAGACCCTCCACACAGAGACCCTCTACACAGAGACTCCACACAGAGACCCTCTACACAGAGACCCTCTCTATACAGAGACCCTCTACACAGAGACCCTCTACACAGACTCCACACAGAGACCCTCTACACAGAGAGCCTCTCTACACAGAGACCGTCTACACAGAGACCCTCTACACAGACTCCACACAGAGACCCTCTACACAGAGAGCCTCTCTACACAGAGACCCTCTCTACACAGAGACCCTCTACACAGACTCCACACAGAGACCCTCTACACAGAGAGCCTCTCTACACAGAGACCCTCTCTACACAGAGACCCTCTACACAGACTCCACACAGAGACCCTCTACACAGAGAGCCTCTCTACACAGAGACCCTCTCCACAGAGAGACCCTCTTCACAGAGAGCCTCTCTACACAGAGACCCTCTCCACACAGAGACCCTCTACACAGAGACCCTCTACACAGACTCCACACAGAGACCCTCTACACAGAGAGCCTCTCTACACAGAGACCCTCTCCACACAGAGACCCTCTACACAGAGAGCCTCTCTACACAGAGACCCTCTCCACACAGAGACCCTCTACACAGAGACCCTCTACACAGACTCCACACAGAGACCCTCTACACAGAGACCCTCTCTACACAGAGACCCTCTACACAGACTCCACACAGAGACCCTCTACACAGAGAGCCTCTCTACACAGAGACCCTCTCCACACAGAGACCCTCTACACAGAGCCCCTCTCCACACAGAGGCCTTTTCCTTCCATCCTTGGAGGTCTTGACCACAGTCGGGACCGTCATGACCGATATGAATCAGCGTTGTGCATCCTGTTAAATCCACAGGTTAAATCCACAGGTTGCCTCCTGCGGAGGATGGAATTACCGCTTCCTGTGTTGGTCGGGGACTCTTCCATCACGAGATGTGCAGGCAGGAATGGCAGCTATTGGGAGGGTGTTTCAGTGCACAGCAGTAAATATGCCACTGCCACATTGTTTCTCCCATTCAGATTTTTCAGAAATGCAAGAGGAGACCAAAATAAACGGCTCAGGCCGGCCAAGTGGAGCCCGGGTGCTGGAGTCTGACGAGGAGAATTTGCATGCATCAGCAAGTGTCTAGACTGATGGTATCCATAAAACCTCAGCAAAAGAAACTTAACAGCTTTTAATTTCCAAGTATCTCCGCATCAGTGCAAGACTCAGAAACAGATGCATTGTCCGTGCAACAAAGAAACGCTAAGGTAATGCATGATGTTTGCTTAGGAATGGACATTCCACTGAATCAAAACGTAGAAACAGATGCTGTCAAAGCTATGAAATAAAACCCCTCAACCAAGTTGTTGAGGAGCATTAAAACGTTCGCTAACACAAGGAAGCTGTGCGGGTATCCGTGTCCGTATCACGTATCCGTCACCTCCTGCCAGGTGGAGCAGCGCCACTCAGTCACACAGAGGTTACGGCTTCGCCTTCCAAGACACCGTGACGGGTTGCTCACCCAACCGTTGCTCTCCCCATCCAACGGCAACAGTCGGGGAAGCAGTCCGACTCAAAGATGACACTAAAAGGACCGACGTACTCGAAGAAACCATCGCGAGAGCAATTTGCGGTACAAAGGCCGCCCTGAGCCGCCTCCGCCACTTTTATTCCCAACGCGAGTCTTGGCGGAGAGCCTAAAACAACATTTTCATTTCCGCCATTGCCGGTAAAATATCTCGCCAGAGCCGTGAGCGTACTGGGAGGAGTGGTGAGCCAGCACGTCCGAGGGGCCGGCGGCGCTGCGCTGAGTTGTGTTGTGTCACTCTCCGAGCATCCTCGCTGCCTCACCCCGCTGACATCATCACCGTGGAGCCGTGTTCCTGAACGACCATGCTGAGGCGTTGCCGTCACCGGTTGCATCAGCAAAGCATTATAATGAAAATGTTTCTCATATGCGAAAACATGGTCGTTTATTTGTCGAGGGAGAAATGAAAAGGGAATTAATTTCATTTTCATGTACAGTCTATCATTTAGTCTTGGGAATATGAATATGACATGTAGATGTATGAATTTGAACTTTCGAGATGATTCATTTGAGTTTAGGTGTGGTAATCTAATTTCCTGGCACATGTGAAGACAGAGCCCCTTACGTAAAGCCCTTCGGTTCCCACTGAGGTAAAACTTTGAAGGTTACTCTGTGGTTGAAAGCTCTGTGTTCTGCTTTTAGAAACTCTTTATCTTTCTTCAGTTCCTGAATGGAATATTGGAATAGAATGGGAGATGTGCTGTGCCTAAAACCCAGCTTCACTTATCTAGCCTTTCAAGATGTAGGGTGAAGGACCTTGTTCAGGGTCATCAGTGAGCTGGGGGTTCAGGTCACGACCTCCAGCCCCAGCGTTTTTAAGCAGGACGCCCAGCGTTAGAGGTTCGGAGAAGAAAACCCAACATGGAACGTTTGCTGACAAGTCGGGGAGCCGACCTGGTTTAGCCATGAATTTCACCTGCCAAAGGAGACAGCCGTGGTTCAGAAGAGGTCAGCGGGGAAGGAGCGAGCTCCAGACGCCGCTGGAGACGGAAAGACGCAGATGTGCAGTGTTAATCTGGAGCTCATTCCTGTGTGAGGGCTACGCTCCAACTAGAAGCCTTTTTTTCCCCCTTTTAAGCAGGATGTTTAATACTGCTACTTTCTATTGTGTTATCAGTGCTAAATTAAAACCTTTTCACCATTTTCCGTCATCATAACAGGCAGCTTAAAAGAGGGACACTCAATGCGACCTCAGTCCAGTTAACTCCCCAAAGGTCATCAGTGTCCCACTGAGACTGGAGTTTGGCTCAGCACAGCTGTGAGTGAGCAGAACCCTCTCCACAAGGATCCTGGCACACAGGGAGGTTTGCCCAGAATAAAGCCAGAGCACATGCCTGATTCCTTTTTCCATGACTCAGCATGCGATAGCTGAAGACCAAGGAGCCTCCAACAGAAGTTCTCAGTACATGTCTGTGTGGTGCTACATTTCTTCTCATTATTAACGCCCCCTAGTTGAGAGTTACTACAGCTGGAAGGTCAGGATCTGATGCTGCAGGAACAGCAACATTACAAAGCTTCATGCGCAAGCACGTAGCGATGCAAAAGTTTAGCCTCGATCAGAGGACTTGCAGATAATCGTGGGGTGGAGGCGGTGATGTTTTTACTGCTTCCTGTTTAAAAAGTAACCCTAGATCTCCAAAGTTATGATTCACTCAGCGTAGTTCGGCTTTGGCCTGTCCGCCTCTCCGGCGAAAAGAATTTATGCTGGAGTAAAACCCTGAGCCAAGTGCAGTGACGAAAAAACCAAGCTGTCCTTCACTGTCAAATCTGGTCTCCAGCCTTCTGATTGGAACCACACAGCCAGCAGTAAAATGGAGCATGATGTAATGCACGTTTTTAATAGCTGGGGGACTTCAGAAACAGTTCGAAAATGTAAAAGGACTGTCGTCCATTCTCCAGCCCCCGTAAAGGCCCCATACTGCTCAGTGCTCGTCCGGATGGCCCCAAACTGCAGCAGAGCTCAGAAAAGAAGACGCAGACACGCTTTGACGAAACTTCTGTATTTGTCGTTTAAAATCTTTGTTTTTGTCCTCGGCATTCACGCTCTTCCTTCCTTACCTGCATTATCAGCGTGGTAAACAATGGACCTTGTTCAAGCTGTCAGACGCAAATCAGTCTGACAAAGGATCCGGCGCGGCGCACAAGGCCTGGACGTTTCTATTCGTGGAAGCAGATAAACGATTTGGACCTCAGCTAAAGGCTAACGCTAGCTAAGGCCAGCTGCCCGCAGAACGTGAAACGTCGTAGAGAAGTGTAGAGGGGGGGGGCTTATGGGGCAGTAAAACTGCCCTAATGACAGATTTCCACTCTTGCAGTACAAGTGGTAACCATAACGAGGAAAGACACACAAAAAGAGTCTGAGCCAGTGGTTAAGGGCAAAACCTCCACTAGCCCTCAAACCAGGCGCGGCTCAGAAAACAACCATAAATCTCTCAGGATCCGTCACCTCCAGCATGTACTAAAGGAAACAGCTGCTATACGCCGAGGACAGTTCATCAGTCAGTGGTCATTTACCAGAATATGTGAGGTATTCTAAACATTAGACTTACCATTCCCAGGGTTGTTCCTTTCTGTCTTCACTTCCTAAACGATACCACTGGGTTTGAAGGACGTCTACGGGCTTATCAGCTAAAAATCATAGCTCAGGTGCTCAAAGCTAAGAATTTAGTGAACTGAATATAGAAATCTTCTTCAGCTTAAATGTCCCCATTTGCCTACTGTGGAGTATATAATCTAAAAACAGTGCATTACAGTGCGTTACTGTACTTATGGCCTCTGAAATGATTTGTATTGTATATCATTCTGCTTTTGGCAACTTTAGAAGACATACAGTATTTCCTAATATGTAGTTGTGTGGAACTAATGTAGCTGGGTGGGTCTGGCAGGAGAATATCGGGCTCCTGTCTGGTACTCTTGCTCATTCAGTCTTTCAGAAAGGTCAACATCACCAGAGTGTTCACAGCGCAGGGCAAGAAACAAGCCATTTGTGTTGGTCCTGGTGAAGAACCGTGGGAAGCTCTGTGTTCATAAACAAATTCTCATGTCTGTTTTTGGTGCTTCCAACAAACCACCTACCTCAAACATAGAAAGGGAGGCAACTGGGTCGACAGTTGAGTGACCTCGTTAACTGGTCTGCATATCTACTGTAATGGAGGACATTTAGATTAACAGCACCAGATATGTGTGTACACACAAATACGTGCATGTAGTCAAAATTGTAGAGTGGTACACAAGGTTTCCAGAAACAGGACATTTCAGACAGGAGGTCCATCTTATAAGTTAGAACCGGCAGCCGCAGAAGAAATGAAAAATCCCTAATTGTGTTCAAGAAAAAGAAAAGCAGCCCTTCTCTTGAGTTCTCTGATGTAGTCAGTCGCATCACTTGCAGGAGATACTGTAGACATCTGCAGGAGATACTGTAGACATCTCCTGCACTGATGCACCAGGAGGGAAAGCTGGAGAGAACAGCAGGAGGGACGTTACATTTGCATAGATAAGAGTGCCACAAATACAAACGTTTAATCCATTTCTTGGTATTTAATTAACCTTAATTAACTTATAAATTCTTAGTTAGTATTACTGCAGTACCACAGTACAGAACAATATCACAGTACTACAGTACGGTACTACAGTACAGTTCCACAGTACAGCACCACAGAACCACAGTATAGTACCACAGCACCTCATTAATCTCACTCTTGATGTGCATGTCTTTCAAAGTTTTTGTCTCATCTGGAGGAGATTAATGGAGATTCTTCAAAAAGAGATCTGGTATTTGGCTCATCGTGGAGGATGACATGTTTAAGTATATTAGCGACTGTTGTGTATGTATAACAGGCAGGACTGAAGATCAGCACACTGTTACTAATCAGGACAGCACAAGAACAAGCAGTAAACACTGGGGCAGTCTAAGCACTTTGGTAACAGTGATCCGAGGCCCACACCGGCCGGACCTCAAATTTAGGCTCCAGGTATGTTTATAAGTCATTCTGCAAAAGTTGCATTTTGGCACTAAGTTTTGCACTTTCTCAGCAGACAGGCACAGACTGGGACAATCCAGGACCAACTAACAGGATGCTGGCTGGAAAAGCACCAAGAGACAACCAAGTGGAGCATATGCAAGGGATCATATACAAGAATGTATGTAAGGGATCATATAAAGGAAGATATATAAGGGATCATATACAGGAAGATATATAAGGGATCATATACAGGAACATATATAAGGGATCATATACAGGAACATATATAAGGGATCATATACAGGAACATGTGCAAGGGATCATATAAAGGAACATACTGTATATAAGGGGTCATATACAGGAATATATGTAAGGATTATGATCTGGACACCCACAAGTAAGAAGAACCACAGAGTGTGATGGAAGATCCAGACAGACAAACAGGTAATGGTGAACGAACAACATCAGAATATCAGAAGCCACAAACTGTAATAGATGTGGCAGATCCAAGTGATGGAAACACCAAAATGGAAGAACACGAAACACGAAAGAGAGAAATACCAGAGACAGAAAGAGGAAAGCACCTGTGACCCCGAACAGACCCTGGAAATTATATCAATCACAGTCCAGAAGACACCAGTCATAAGAAGGGCAAAAATCATCCATTCCCCCTGGAAGAAGGTCTGTATATGAGAAAATATGATACAACCATCCACTGGAAAGGTGAGACGGGGTTTTTAAAACCACTTGGTATGGTCCAGGAAGTTTACGATCCACCTAGATAATAAAGGTGGATAATAAAGGCGCTTTAGACCTTTGTTCCTTACCAGAGTTTTGCTGCCATCTCGTGGTTGCCATCTCCCTTTAAATTTTGCAGCAGTTCACGACAATCGCGCGACCTGCTTGGCCGCAGTGTGTTTATATATTTAATGCAAGCATGGCCGCCGCTCCGGGAGGAAGCGATGGCGCTGTGTCGGAAAACCAACCAACTTCGGAGACGAGCGGCGATAATTCAGCTGCGGGACACAGTGGCGCATCGGAAAGTAACGCGGAACGAAAGCCAGTGTGTCTTATAGTGCTCGGCATGGCGGGGTCGGGCAAAACAACGTTCGTGCAGGTGACTTGCATAGCTGGGTAGCTAACCGTAACTAGGCGGGTAATTCCCGGCCGTGAGTTATGATTGTTACACATTAGCCGTTACCAGCAGCTGTATTAGCTAGTTTGCTCATTTATACTGTGTGTTTGTAACTGGTATAAGTGTAAGAGATGAGATGAAGGCCTCAGTTGGCTGAACATCTCTGTAAATTTCACCGGCGTCACGTTTTTTGTGCTGCTCTTCCAGCGACTCACCGCCCATCTTCACTCCAAGAAGACGCCACCCTATGTTATTAATTTGGACCCCGCAGTTCACGAAGTCCCTTTTCCAGCCAATATCGGTAACGAACTAGATGGTTTCATCACTTGGTTTTCAAACTAATGAGCATGACACGACAGAAATGCATCGCTGGTCGGTAGAAGTTTGAGCGGAGTGACGCTGACGAGTCACGTGGGGTGATCGGTCATGTAGGAGAACGGTATGAAATTCATGAACCCGCTTCTGTCCTTTTGTGTGTTTACGTGCAGATATCAGAGACACCGTCAACTACAAAGAAGTTATGAAGCAGTATCCTTTTCTGAAATGCACTTGCATATTGTGGTTGTTTTCAACTTGAATTAAATGGACTATTATTGAATGACACGAAAACACATTGACTCTTTGACTTGGTGATACAGGTATGGATTAGGTCCAAATGGAGGAATTGTCACATCTTTGAATTTGTTTGCAACTAGGTTTGATCAGGTATAGTCAATCTAGGAGCTTCCAGTTGATGTCACTGTTTACTATATGCAGGTTTAGCTGTGAATAAAAAATTCTTCATTCTTCGTCAGGTTATGAAGTTCATTGAGAAAAAGCAAAATGATTCTAAGTAAGTAATTGTCAGGCATGGTGACATTGCTGGCTAGTGTACTGCTTCTTTGTGAAATGAGGTCTGTTGGTGTTAACAGCACAGTACCTTATGCTGTGATTCATCATTGCAGGTATGTATTGATTGACACTCCGGGGCAGATTGAGGTGTTCACCTGGTCAGCATCTGGAACCATCATAACGGAGGCTCTCGTATGTAGATTTCACTTTTTTTAAAATTACATTATCTAATATATACGTAATGCGTCTTATATATAGTTTCTAGAGGTAAGTAAAACTTGAAATGAAAACTGATGAGGGAGTATGTACGTTTCAGGCCTCGCTGACGTGTGTGTGTGTGTGTGTGTGTTTGCAGGCTTCTTCTTTCCCCTGTGTGATCATGTACGTGATGGACACTTCGCGCTGTGTGAATCCAGTCACTTTCATGTCCAACATGCTCTATGCCTGCAGGTCAGCGCTGCTCTACACGTTTCTCACACTGAACTTGTTTTCTCCACTTCTAAATGTCAGCTGAATCATCTGGAGATGCAGCATTGTAGAAACAGTGATGGACAGAAATAGTTCAGCTGATTGACAGACTGTGGGTTGTTTTGTTCTTTAGCATCCTCTACAAAACCAAGCTTCCTTTTATTGTCATCATGAACAAGGTAAGAACGTTCACTACACCACACGCTGTTATGCCTTTACATGCATAGCCTGCTAGAATTACGTTCGAACATTAAAACATCACATTAAATCCCAACCGAAACATTGGCGGATTCGTAACTCTTGTTTCCTGCGTCTGGATCCTCGGCTAGACGGACATCATCGACCACAGCTTTGCTGTGGAGTGGATGCAGGACTTTGAGGCCTTCCAGGACGCGCTGAACCAGGAGACGTCCTACGTCAGCAACCTCACCCGCTCCATGAGTCTCGTGCTGGACGAGTTCTACACAAGCCTGCGGGTAAGGTCTGCGCATGCACCTCTCAACATGCCTACGGACCTGCAGACACATCCCCGCCACAAGGCCTCCAACTGTTTACAGTCATGCTGGATGAAACGTACACTGGGTTCATGTAGGCACTGTTCCGACTGATCTGGGATCATTTTTTTAGTATTTACGTTTTAATTAGTGACACAAAAGCAGGCACAATACGGTACAATTGTCAGTTTTGTAAAATTGCCATTCGTTCTTGCTAAAAGCTGGAAAGGAATTGAAGTGATCGTGGTGACTTGTGCAGCTCCGCTGTAGGAGGTTCCTGGAATTACCCCATATACACTCACCAGCCACTTTATTGGGTGCACCTGTCCAACTCATTAATGCAAATGTGGAATCAGCCAATCACATGGCAGCAACTCAGTGCATGTAGACATGGCCAAGACGATCTGCTGCAGTTCAAACCGAGCATCAGAGTGGGGAAGAGAGGTGATTTAAGTGACTTTGAACGTGGCAGGTTTGTTGTTGCCAGACGGTGGAACGGGTGATTCGCATCATGGATGTGCAGCTGACAAATCTGCAGCAACTGCGTGATGCTATCATGTCAATATGGACCAGAGTCTCTGAGGAATGTGTCCAGTATCTTGTTGAATCTGTACCACGAAGGATTAAGGCAGTTCTGAAGGCAAAAGGGGGTCCAACCCGGTACTAGCAAGGTGTACCTAATAAAGTGGCCGGTGAGTGTATGAACGTTTCTTCATATATGAACATTTCCTCACCTCGTATTTATACCATCATAATCTCATAAGATGCGATCTCAAGCCAAGTTTTTAATCAGCATTTTCAATTCTTTTCCAGTTATGATGCATTTTCCTGGCAGTAATTGTGCCAACCCTTATTACCGAATGTAGTTTGCACAGGATGAGGTGTCTGTCACGGCATCCAGGTGGTAGAATTAACGTGCACTGGGTCGTCCGTGCACTGGGTTGGCTGTGTCCAAACGAAGGCTAGACTCAAGACTCTCCTCTTCACTGAAGCACTTAAATATGCAGTTCTTCCTTCTTACCGTTTGTCTTTCAAGTCTGGTCAGGTCTTCAACCTGATGGTAGTTTTAAAACTGGCCTATACTCACGTGAGCATGTGAATTTGACAGACACCACAAAGCCCTTTTGCAAGTCACTCTAGACAAGGGTGTCTGCCAATTGTTCTAAACATCAAATATCCGGCGCCAAACCATTAGGGTTTGACACGGGGCCCGAGCCTACTCAGTTCCCCTATAAACTCATTTTTTCCTCACATTTTCTCACGTTTGGAATTTCTGCTTTGTTGGCAAGTCTGCGCCATGTTCTAGAACGCACTCAAATCTTATGAAAAATGTGCCTTTCTCGCCACATCTCCACAAATGCGACCATCTCCACAATTGCATCCCTTTATATACTCTGTGTAGGACATTAATACTGCATTGTCATGCACATTTAAAATGTACTTTTATAGATGTCACTGTCTTCAAGCCATCTTTATAGCTAGTCATATTTCAGGATTGAAGTGAAGTGAAGCATATGGATGTTTTTCAGTGTGGTTTGAGGAATTTTGCTCCAATCAGACAGCAGAGGACTTGAATTTATGCTTGTTGTGAAATATTGTCCTTGGGATAAATCTGTAATAACTTGGAGGAGGCATCGCCGAAATTTCATGTATCTTGAAGAATCTTAACACACCAACAATAATCTGGGATTGTTGAGTGTCATGCCAGAATCCATGATTGCAACAGTAATCTGAGATTAAGTTTGATGCAAGAATGTTAAAAATTCCAACTGATGGGGTCCTCCCCCTCCCGTCAATCACACAACCTCCGTCCATCCGAGCCTTATAAGCGCCTCACTCCAAAGATATGGAGACATGCACAAAAAGTACCTGACGGACAAGGAGGACAAGCTGTTAGTTTCTGATTGGTTAATGCAGTCGAATACTGGTAAAATGTCACTGATTATAGCGGCCAGGACATTCGCCAAAACATTACTTTGCTTGTTCATTCCCCCAACCCAGAACCATTATTTTGATGGATCTCTTGATGTTCTGTAGTGAACTTAAACTCCTAAAGCTTCTCCTCTTGGAACTGGACGTGCATGCAAAATCCCCAGCGAAGCCACATCTTCCTGTAGGTCCTGAAGTGTGCGTGCGTCTGCAGGTCGTCGGCGTGTCTGCTGTGACGGGTTCAGGACTGGAGGAACTCTTTGTCCAGGTCGCAGACGCTGCTGAGGAATATGAAAAGTAAGCCTCCCTTCCACACTTTAGTGTGGAGCTACAGAACCCTCCCTCATACATGCCAGTTCTTAACCGTTCTGATAGTTGTCAGTATTTAATATGCGAGCCAGTCAGATGACGCTGAAATCTTGTTTGCCCGGGTTGCTTTTGAACACTGACCGACTGAGCGATGTTGTTTGTCACTCAGAGAATATCGTCCTGAATATGAGCGTCTGCATAAAGAGCTGGTGAGTATAGAAGCATGTGAACCCCAGACACAAACTCCATCACGGACCTGAGCGTTGGTGCTCTCCGTCTTCAGTGATGAGGCACGATTAGGCCGCCTCCTCTCTACGTTTATCAAACCGGCGTCGTGGTGGCGGGCCTGCGAGGGGCCTCCGCCTGGGGCCGTTTCTGGTGCGGGGGTGGGGGTAACGTGCCGCACAACGGATCCGACAGCCAGGGATGTTGTGTTCTCCTTCCAGGCAGACGCTCAGACCACGAAACGGCAGGAACAGTTGCAGCGCCTTCGCAAGGACATGGGTGAAGTTTCCATGGAAACAGTCCCTCTCCCAGGTACCGCAGGCAGACGGGGGGGTTCGCGTTCATCGCTCCTGAGTTAATCGTCCTGACGGCCCTCGGTCCGCAGATGCCCCTCCTGCCCTCTGCCCGAGTCTAGGGCTCTGAGGGGAAGGGGGCGGGGTTACGGATCAGCGGAGAGGGAATATATAATGCTGCACTGTTTTTGTTTGTTTGCTTCCAGAAGCTGCAGACGTGGGCGGTCCCAGCGACCTGATCTTCACCCGCGGCAACCCCGACGAGGACGAAGAGGAGATGGACAGTGACACCGATGACATCGACCACCAAGGTAACGCCAATGGACACCCCCGCAGCACTGGGAGACATTGCCCCGGAAACACGACTGTGCAGATGGCAGGGTGTGGGTTTGGTTTGGGGGCATTTTAGTCTCTTTTCTGCACATGTGCAAAGATATCACTTCTTTGGCTTCCCCACAGTGGCGGAGCAGAGGCGGGAGGAGCCGGCGTTTGGGAGCTTCCTGAAGGAGAGGAAGGAGCTCGTGCAGGAGCGCATCAGGAAGTCTCAGTGACAACAGGAAAGCGGAGACCTTTGACCTTTTGGACGTTGGGGCCGGAGAAGGCAGCCCAGCTGTGCGGCTGCGACAAGTCGCCTCGGGGTCCGATGACCGACGCGTAACTATGGAGTTGCTGTGTGTTTTGGCGCAGTGCAAAGATCACTGAGGCAACCGTGCTTTTACGCACGACGGCGTCCTTCCTGAGGTCTCTCGTGTGTGCGGTGGACATTGTGCTCTCTTTCATTCATTTCTACTTATGTCTGCTGTGCTCTCGTATGCCTCCTTGTCCTTTTGTTCAAACCAAACTACACACTGCGTCACCGACGCATGCAAAGCTTGTGTGGACTGCAACGTTCTGATTTTCTTACCCAGACAATAAACTATATTTTTTATCACAACGCTGTAAGGGGTCTGTGTTCTGTAGTTCCCGCTGTCGTGTCCAGGGCTTCCACTGCGCTGCGTTCCCGGCTTCCTGGACGGACCTGCCGTGGACGAACCGGCCCCAGCTGCTCCTCCACCCTCGTGGGTGACTGAGGACGGCGTGGGCTGCGAGAGCCTGAGACCCCCCCCTCCCCTCCCCTCCCTTCTGCGTGACTTAATGATTCTCCTGCACAGTCAGCTGTCACCAGCTCAGGAGCGCCTCCATGCTCCATCTAGCATTAACTTTGAAGGCCCAGAAGACAGCGCTGGCGGCCCTGCTGAGACTCCCGTGCTTGCGCTGCTTCCATGGAGACTGGTAGCGTGGCGTTCCCGTGCTTTTTTTTGCCGTTTTGCTGTTTTGTTTGCTTCTGCGCGGGTGACTCATCTCCTCGAAGCGCGTGTGGGCCGTACAGAAAGGTAACCACGGCAGCCGTCTGCCGAGCGGTGAGTCACGGCGCGGTGGTATTTAACGCGAACCCCTCACTTTTACTCCTACCTTATGGAGTTGTGCTGATGGTGCTGGCACACACACACACACACACACACCTCCCCGAACAGAATGAAAAGGAGACGTGACATGAACCAGCGCTGAATCCGAATCTCAGGAAATGTCAGGACGCCTACTCTCAACAGCATGTCTGACAGATCAGGGAACGGGACGGCCAAAGAACATTGCACAGCCATAAGAATCGCTCTCCTTGCCAGCAGATGTCGTTGAGTCTTGTAAAATATGTATTCATATTCATCTTTTCATTGCTAAATTCCAGTTCATTAAAGCATGTTTTTATGTTAAACGAGTTGGTGTATGCTGACCGCCCCGTGGTACCGTGCTGCAGTGTTTAGCACAGGGTTGGTGTCAAAGGAACAGCTGTGGTTGGGCAGACCCCATACAGGACGTGGGGCTGCAACACCACGGTGCTGTTCTGGAGCAGGAGAAGCTCAAGGCAGTAGACACCAGGACTCGGTTCCTTGAAGAAAAAACCTATAGTTGCTTCTCAATAAATTAGAATGTCATCAAAAAGTTCATTTATTTCAGTAATTCAATACAAAAAGTGAAATAAATATATATATATATATATATATATATATATATACTGTATATATATATATAGATTCATGACAATGTGATCTATTTCAAGTGTTTATTTCTGTTAATGTTGATGATTATGGCCAACATTTCTGAATTAAAATTTTTATTATATATATTATATATATAATATATATATAATATAAAATTTTAATTCAGAAATGTTGGCTTACTGAAAAGTACGTGCAATAAATGCATCAGTACTTGGCCAGGGCTCCTTTTGCATGAGCTACTGCATCAGCGTGGAGGTGATCAGCCTGTGGCGCTGCTGAGGGCTCATGGAGACCCAGGGTGCTGTGGTAGCAGCCTTCAGCTCGCCTGCAGTGTTGGGTCTGGTGTCTCATCCTCCTCTGAATGGCCTTTGATGTTCAGGAGTATATGCACGCGTAAGTATTTGTAGTGGCCTCTGCAATGTGTAGTGTGATTGGCCCTGGGTCTATCCTACAATACCCAACACAGCACAGAGATGCACTGAAGACCACTGTAATGGGATTGTGTTGGGTGTTGTGTTGGGTACTGTGTGCTGTGCTGGGTCTTTTGTTGGATTGGTTTTTGGTGGAGGGTTCTGTGTTGGGTGGATGATGCTGTGTTGAGTAGTATGGTGGGTGGAAGGTTCTGTGTTGGGTGGAGGGCACTGTGTTGGTGGATGGTGCTGTGTTGGGTGGATGGTGCTGTGTTGGGTGGATGGCGCTGTGTTGGGTGGAGGGTTCTGTGTTGGGTGGAGGGCGCAGTGTTGGGTGGAGGGTTCTGTGTTGGGTGGATGGCGCTGTGTTGGGAGCTATGTTAGTTCCTGTGTTGGACGCTGTGTTGAGAACTATGGTGGGTGCTGTGTTGGGTGGATGGCGCTGTGTTGGGTGGAGGGTTCTGTGTTGGGTGGATGGCGCTGTGTTGGGAGCTATGTTAGTTCCTGTGTTGGACGCTGTGTTGAGAACTATGGTGGGTGCTGTGTTGGGTGGATGGCGCTGTGTTGGGTGGAGGGTTCTGTGTTGGGTGGATGGCGCTGTGTTGGGTGTTGGGAGCTATGGTGGGTGCTGTGTTGGATGTTGTGTTGGGTGGAGGGTGCGGTGTTGGGTGTGGTGCCCGGCGATGCACTGGAGGACACTGTTGAGGACTGTGACTCATGCTCAGTAGTGCAGGATGGCTGTGAGTGATGTCATGCTCCACGCCCCCCTCCTGAACACCACCCTGTGATGGAACATGACATCAACCACTTAAGGGCAGAGTGGACCCATCTGGCTAACCACATCTGCATCAGCGCAAAGGGCCTCGTGATAGAAAAAGCCTCCAATGACACCGAAACCCTAATCACATCTTAGTGGCTAAAATAATAAACATAATAATAAATTGTGGCTATACTAATAAATTGTAGTTTATTAGTAGTGGCTATAATAATATCAAGTGTTTTATGTATTTATATATTTGCTGGTGGGCTTTTCGATCATGTCTTTGGTCATAACGAGGTCTTCTGCTGTGATGGCTTCTCTCCAGACCAGTGATGTCTGTTTTGTACATTTGGGGCAACATTTTCAGTCTCCACGTTCTAGTGTTCCCTAGCAAAGCACATAAACTGTGCTGCTCACATTATGTCTTGGTCTTGGAGCGTTGGAATGGCTTTGCTCGTGACAGGAGCATACAGGCTCGTGACATGAATATACAGTACCAAATGATACTTGTGCAAATAGTGAACTAAGTGCAATAGGCTATTTATCTCAGTGTGTATGCAGAAACGTTTACTGACAATTAATTGACAATTGTCAATAACAATTGAATATGTGTAGCAGTTCTTTTTGATATGAAACGCGTATGCTTTACGACCTGCACCCAAACAAAACACGCCATGTGCTCATGTGTTCAACACTAAAGTGCTCTAAAGGTTCTTTCTGATTGGCCGTGAAGCACGATGAGCTGTTTTCAAACTGCGTTATTGAACGAGGTCATCAGCAGTCTCCGTTTCCATCTTGCCGTGTCTGGAGAGAGGCGAGACCTCGGAGGGGTGTAGACGATCTCTGCGTCGACACGATCCGAAGTGGGAGACGCGACGACGGCTTAAAACGTTTGCGCTCCGATGTAACTCGCCGTGTTACAAATGCAGCGCGGCCGGAGGGGAGGGGGGAGGGGAGGGGAGGGGAGTGATGTATCGTGGTGACCGCATTGGGCAGGTCAGATGTTCGCTGGAAGCTGCATCACGCGAAGGAAGGCTCACACAGCCGCCTCATCCCATTGGCTGCCAATGACATCACTAGCCAGTTGCTGGTGGTGATGAGGCCTTCGCAGGCATATTGTTTTCTAGTCCCCCTCCCTCTTGTCTCTCCCCCAGCCCCTCCCCCCTCTCCTCTCCCCCAGCCCCTCCCCCCTCTCCTCTCTTCAGCCCCACACCCATCCTTTTCGGCAGTAGCTCCCTGCGTTTCCACGGGGGTTCTCTATACAGCTGGATCCTCCGTTCCTGAGCGTGCACCTCCCCTCTTTCTTGCGCCTCCTCCTCCCGTGTCTCCACGCTGGGGACCTCCCATGTCCTCAGGCGCTTGCGGGAAGACCTCTGTGCACGTGACACGCTACCTAGCAGACAGCTGGATGACATCATCTGCAGAGTGCGAGCAAAACAGCCGATGATGGCAGAGTGTGTGCGTGTGTGTGTGTGTGTGTGCGTGTGTTCCTTGGTGGGGGTGGGGAAGGGGCTTCTCTCATTCCTTTCTCCCCTCCTCCCGTGGCAAAACACACGCAGTACAAGGTGCAGCTCAGGCTCCTGCAGAGATGGTGCGGCTTGTTGCTGTGCTTCCCCACGTCAGCGCTGCCGTAAGGGTCACTGTTGGCTACTGGGGAGGGCTGCTCTAATTACGGGCCTATCTTTACACACATCAGGGTAAACGTTCTATTTAAATATCAAAATGAAATGTACCTATAGTGTACCTCTAGGGATGATTTGATAGATTTGAAAGAAAGCAGGGAGAAAGCTGTAAATGAAAGATGGGAGATACTGTACCTGATTTCTGGACAAGGCTACAGTGCTGGGCGGCATTACGGCTTAACAGGGCTACAGGTATTTGCTGGTCAGTGTTACACCGTTACAGGGTTACGCCTTTACAGGGTTACGCCTTTACAGGGTTACGCCGTTACAGGGTTACACCGTTACAGGTTTACGCCGTTACAGGGTTACAGGTTACTTGCTACACTGTTCTGGTGTAGCAGAGGACACTCTGTTCCGCACTACCTTTACCTAGTGTGACCCCCCCCAGTGCACTACAGGGGACCTCCGCCTCCTTCCTGGGAGAACTGGGGACTCAACTGGGCTCCCGCGGTCTGGAGCAGACGTGATGCAAGTAGATAATAATACCCCAGGCGAAAGCGTCTTCCCCCTCATGTCCTCCCCTCAGCACGGTCCGTGTTTCGTCCTCACCGCGATGCTTTTTCTTCAAAAAGAAACGAGCGGCGTGCGTTTCTTCGCCAAAGACGAGGACCAGAGTTTATTTCGCTCCGACTCCCCCCGATGCGAACGGCCGATTTGTGGAGTTGGCCGAGGCGCCGGTGAGCAGATGGGATGCTGGCAGCCCCTGGCCTGTTGGCAAGGCAACCACGTACGAGTCACCAGGCTTTGAGGATAGACGGAGCAGAGTGAGAGGATGAGACGCCCCTTCACCATTTTTAGATCTGACATTTCAGACGACTCCGCGGCCAGCCAGAACCGGTTTTATCGCCTGCATGTTTTCAGAACTTAGTGAATGAATCTTGGGGAAAAGTCCGTAACCTGTTAAAAACCTTCCCCAGAACAACCGGGTTTTCACTGCAACAAAGCTGTAAGCAGAGTATTGTTTTGTGTAAACAGAGGCGACCGGTTCAGTCCTCTTTTTCTTTCCTGAGTTCAACTTATAGACCGGGCCTGTCAACTCGGTGGGGAAAAAGCTACAAATATTTTCGCTTCTTTTATTTCCCTGCAGAAATTGTCCATTCCGCTGCAAAATGATCACCTTTTCCCACATTTGGAATAAAAACGTCAGCTCTCCTAACAAAGGGTTAACCTGCCCCTCCTCCTCCTCCCCCATCTGCACTCCAAAGGATTCCAGCCCATCAGGAGCCTGCATCCCTCTCCACCAATCAGAGGAGAGAAAAGTGATGTCATGCGGTAAGTAGCAGAGGCGGTGGTGCTGATGCTGCCCTGTAGAAGCGCCAAACAGCAGCAGTCTGTCGGAGGGCTGGAGTGGAGGAGAGACGCACACGCACCACCAGCTGAAGGTACGTCAGGCGCTGCACCCGCTCGGTTCTTACAGTCGTACATGCCTGTTCTGCTGGCTTGTGGGTTATCGATAAATAAACAGGGATGCTCATAGGTGGAGAGGCTTATATGCTTATTGTCTGCTGCTTTAACAGTGTGTAGTGTGGATTCTGGCAGACTCATCAAATGTAATCATTTAAGGTTTGTTTTGCAGTGCACAGACGTTGAGTTCTTCGAGTTCTTAAAGAAAGAGTGTGCATGTGTGGAGCTGAGCAGTATGTTTTTACCAGTTTAGAGGAAAACCAACTGAGCACAGACTGGGAGGATGATGATGCATCAGAGTTTGTTGAGAGTTCCTTATGCGTTGCAGTAACGCTGTATCAGGGATCGATTTTGTACATGATTTTTAACGATGTGGAAATAAAAAAAAATGCATAAATGCTTTAGAGATCAATGGTAGATTTGGTGGGAAATGGACTGGTTCTCTCAGGAAATGTTTCTCGCTGTAGCATGACGTGCGTTTGCATGCGGTGCAGTATGTAGTGTAGCACGGGTGAGATCATACTGAGGGCACTGCAAGAAGGACGAAGGAACCTTGCTGAGGGTTACACCATGGCCAGGGTGAGGTCACGTAAGGCCCTCTGACGCCATGTTGCTCTTCAGCACAGCCAGCCAATGAAAACCACTGTGGCAGCAAGCAAAGAAACATTAAACAGTGAACTGTCTGCTTTCCAAAACTACGCAGGATTTCAACGGTCAATAACAGTATGAGAAGTGAGGAAAATGAACAAAAAAATATGGCTCTAAATTGAATAAACTGTAAACAAGTAACAGTAACATGTACAATGTAACAGTAAATATACAGGCAAGAAAATATTGCATAAAGTGATACACTAGACTAATTAGCAATACCATGAATACTGGATTCGATCAAAATTTGTATATTTTCTATGTGTGTGTATATATATTTAAATTATAGCTACAGCATATAATTCACTGTAACCTGTCTTCAGTGAGATGAAGTTGATGCAAACAGTGTTTGACATTATGTACCAAAAAAAGGCCTACACACTGGTACTGGGGTGTGTGGACAAAGGTGCGTGTGTGTGTGTGTGTGTGTGTGTGTGTGTGTGTGTGGGGGGGAGTGTGTGGTAAGATCACGAACGGGGGGACAATGAGAGAGAGCAGCAGTGAGAGAGTAAATGAGAGCGCGTGGGAAGGAGAGAGAGAGAGAGAGAGTTTCTTTTGAGTGAGTAATACGCTTCAGAAACTAAAATATCACCTACAGTACACTGATTCATTAACCACTGCAGCTGATAAACGTTCTCACATGCGGCGCTGGTGTTTTTGACGAGATTTCGTTGAGGTTTGGTAATTGAAGTGACAACATGTGAGCAGGTTCACTGATTTGTACTGATGACTCATATTTTAATGGGTCTGTGACATTTACGTAATGAGTGAGGGGATTTATGCCACAGTGTCACTGATTGCCTGGACATTTATGTATTTATTGCATTTATTTATTATTTATTTATTCAATCACTGAAGTGTTTGGACCCCAGCAACCATATTCATGGAAGAACTGATTTTTAATGATCTATTGATTTGTAATCATCTTTTTATTTCCCAGCAGAATCAGTGAAGACTGCCACACCAAAGCTGCATACGTGACCAGGAAACAAAGAAAAATGACTCTTGCAGGTGTGTGTGTGTGTGTGTGTGTGTGTAAAATCTGTGAGCACATGGCATTAGAGTGGATGGCTAAAATAGCTCTGCCGTCTCCCCACGCAGCCTACAAAGAGAAGATGAGGGAGCTCCCCCTAGTGTCCCTTCTCTGTTCCTGCGTCCTACCACAACCTAAAGAGAAACCAACCAAAAAAACACCACAAGGTACCCAAACTCCCAGTGTGTAAAAGGTTAAAGTTCACATTCTCCAGTTTCTGTAGGAATCCTGTCACTTGTCCAAGTGGGGTTAGAAGCTGTATAAGCTGTTTACTTGTTTACCTCTGTTCACCTAATGGATTCTTTCTCCCGTTTCCCGGCTGACCCGAGCAGGCGTGGTGGACCTGAACCTGTGCATTATCAAAGACATGGAGGTGATCGAACTGAACAAGCGCTCGTCGGGTCAAGCCTTCGAGGTCATCCTGAGACCCCCGTCGTTCGATGGTCAGCGCGAGTTCCACCCCACCATCCCTCCCCGCCGTGACCCCTCCCTGGAGGAGATTCAGAAGAAACTGGAGGCGGCGGAGGAGAGGAGGAAGGTGAGGGAATCGTTCCTTTGCGATTCAAGACAATGCGAAGACGTGGTGCTTTGCTGCTAACGTTTGCTGCTGTGTGTCTCGCCGCCACGCCCAGGGCCAGGAGGCGGAGCTCAGGAAGCACCTTGCCGGGAAGAGGGAGCACGAGCGTGAAGTCGCCCAGAAGGCCCTGGACGAGCACAACAACTTCATCAAGGCGGCCCGGGAGAAGCTGGAACAGCGGATGGAGATCAACAAAGAAAACAGAGAAGCTCATATCGCTGCCATGCTGGACCGGCTCCAGGAGAAGGTGACTTCCTGTTCCTGTTCTCCCAACCCTTTCTCGTATTTTTAAGGAGACCAGCACGCATTAACGCTGCTCGTTGTGTGTCGTCAGCTTTAAAGTTAGCTTCACTGCCAAATGCTAACAATGCTATCGAAACAAACAGCCGCAGGACACGGCGACGCTTGCACGCATTTAGACGCACGTAATGGCCAGCGGTTGTTATTAATAACGCGAGTGTGTTTATGTTTGCCCTGAGCTATTGCGGGCCAGATCGTGACGGCGTATCTCTTCTCTGTCTTGCAGGAGAAACACGCTGAGGAGGTGAGGAGACACAAGGAGCAGATGGATTTGGACTGGCAGTAGACGAGCTGTAGACAGAACCTGTGTTGTCGCTGTGTTACACGCAGGACGCGTCCCGTAGTCAGGCCCTCAGCCTGGCCGTTCTGATGTACAAACGGCAAACAGTGTCTCACGCTCGAGTGGAGGTTCATATTGACCTTCGCACGTGATTTGGTTGTAACTCTTGGGCTTCCAAAGAAACCTATGCAATGGTGCAGGAAAAGCCCCTTTTTATTTATTATGGTCGTTAGGTGGAAGATGCGCATTCTGTAGTTTAGTGTTTCACTCATTTAGGGGGTGAGGGGGGTGTTGCCCATAGCTTGTGTCAGTGGGACGCTCTGCATGTTTGGTGAAGGACTGGCGACCGCGGCTAAGCCAGACCGACTGTGCTGCGCATTTGTGACTTTTGTAAGACTGTCGAATAGATGTTTGTCCATGTGTGTTGTGCGTGTCTCTGACGGATGGCGTGTGCGTCCGACCTAATTGTGTATCGCAGTCTTTGTCTTTGTGCCTCTACTGCTTAATAAACAAATAAACAACTGTGTAAATGTAAAGTATTCGCTAGACAGTAGAAAAGGCCTTATCTTCATTTTACACGCTTGCCCCAAAGTGTTCGACGTGCTCGTCATGAATGTTGCATGCAGTCGCTCGGCTGATAAACGGTGTGAAATCCATTTGGTGGGCCGATGTGTGCTTTCCGCGTCGCTCCTAATCACGGTGTCTCTGACGTTTATGTTCCAGGTGCCTTGAGGTCTTCCTACCACACACGCTGAACACTCGGACACCACTTACCAAAAGGACTCTGAGTATAGAGCTGTGACCTTAATAGTTTGGATCATATGAGATTATGACACTGAAACAACACGGTGATGTTGTGCTGTCGTTGTGAATGGCTGTTGTCTGGCCATTTATCCGGAGGAAAGACACTGAGTGGTGACCCAGCAGAGGTTATGGCAGGAGCATCACTGACTTAATCAGAGGAGCCATCAGTGCCAAGTCTGTGCGAGTGTATGTGAGTGTGAGTGTGAGAGCGAGAGCGAGTTGTGGGTGAAAAGCGTTGCATGAAAAAGTTCGGACATTTTCATGCCACAACCTTATTACCCATAATCCCATGCCAGTGTGTTAACTGCTGTCGAGGATCTACGTTGTTGAGTGAGATCTCTGAAACGTCTGTTTCTGTAAATATGGTCAACCGCCTCCCTAATCAGCTGGTATCTGATTTGGCTGTTCAATGCTGTACAGAAATTGTAATATATTTTAGATGCAAACGGCATTAAAGAATTGCTGTGTGGTATGGCCTTAACTTTGTGATTTACTCGCCATTAACCTGAAAGAACAAGAGAACGGATGATTTTCATGTTTTGTAATTTGCTTAGCATCTGAAAGTCTTTCTTACAGTCCTGTGAGAAAAGTCATTGTTTAAACAATTTAGTTGTAATCTTGAAGTATGTCGAGAATCTCAATACCGCACAAAATTCAGTGCATGCTAAATTGTCAGTCATTTCAATTAATTGAGCTGTTTAGCATACAAACAAATAAGTCATAGATAACAGGTAGTTACTTAGTTAATTAAAGTTAATTAATTTAATAAATTGAACATATAATTTACACACTCTAGTTTCAGTCAATAAATAAAATTCAATAAACTCCCCAAAACATCTAATTAATGGCAAATTACAACATTAATAAATAACATTTAATAATGCAGGTGAAAAAAAAGGCATGATGCTTATAAATAAGATTGAGGTAAGTAATCCGTAGCCGTGGTAACAGGCGTGGGAGGGGCTTGCTCGGCTGCCCTTCCTCAGACGTGCTCCACGTATGGACGGATGCATGTGCAGCCCACCGATATGGTCTTGTACTCCAGCTGGAAGTTATAGTTGTGCTGGTCTCCACGCACCCTCCTCAGAACCAGGATCTGCTTGAGGATGGGTCTGGACTCCAAGTCTCGGGTCTCCTGCCCACTCACGTTTAAGCATCCACTGAGCAGACACTTGGCCTCGGCGATGTGCGAAGGAATCAAGTTGTCATCGTGAGTGTATCTGCCAAGAGAGCATATCATTATCATTAAGATATCGGGATCAGATATGAGTCTGCGTTACGTCTCCATATTTGTGTCATGGGAATCAACGTTATTTTTAGATCACAGATGTCAGGTAAAAAAAATAAAGTCTAAAAATCGAGAAGCTTAGCTAGGGGGGCAGTGGGAAATATGGCTGACGGTACATCTGGTGCCCTTACTTGTATTCCCATGGAGAGGTGGAGTCGTTGTTGATAGGGCGGATGAGGTTGGATTGGACCTTGAGCTGCCGGGCCAGAATCAGGCGGTATGACGGGTCTTCCTGGCCTTTGTGAGGACCGACGTGGGGCTCCCGTCTTGGGGCAGCGTGCACCCCCATAATGATGACGCCCATCACACAAGCCACCTGTGGAACACATTTGCTTCCATTTCAATTTAAGCCGATTCCAACCAACAACTCTCTGAAGCCAACATCAAATTCACACTGTGTACAAAGTCTCAGGAGCGTTTATCTTTAGACTACGGTATCTTTATGCACGATCGTTAGCACACAAAAAAAAACTGCCTTCCATATTTAAGCTCTGAAGTTCAGCTCACCATGAACAGAGGGAGTTTCAAAGCCGAGGACATCGTGTCACTGCCTGCTGAGTTGTGTACTTTGCTGCTCTGCTGGGTCTGATACGTGCTGGTGTGTCTGATGCACAGTGCACATTTATACAGGTCTGACCATACGCTCGCTGCGGGGGTGTATTTCCTCTGACGCTTGCGTTTCCTTTGATGTGTGAGTCAAAAACCAGGGGATGTGACATTATATTGATGGGTCTGCAAAATCAGCTGGTTAACCTGCAGTGTTTACTTGGGTGCATTCAGTGTGTTACAGTGCAAATGCCACAAAACAGCACTTAGGTTTGTGGATTCGGTTCACACACTGTTAATGGGTTTTGGTATTGGATGGATCAAATAGCGAAAGATGATTTCTGGAAAAGAAAGTACAACTGCAGTTTCTGAAGCTGATCTCATTCAGTACACATTTCATAACTGCGCCCAAAAAATTTTTAACGAATGCTGTTTTTTTTCTTAGGGTATTACAGGTGTACCTCATAGGGTTATGGTATAACAGGTGTACCTCATAGGGTTATGGTATAACAGGTGTACCTCATAGGGTTATGGTATAACAGGTGTACCTCATAGGGTTATGGTATAACAGGTGTACCTTATAGGGTTATGGTATAACAGGTGTACCTCATAGGGTTATGGTATTACAGGTGTACCTCATAGGGTTATGGTATAACAGGTGTACCTTATAGGGTTAGGGTATAACAGGTGTACCTCATAGGGTTAGGGTATTACAGGTGTACCTCATAGGGTTATGGTATAACAGGTGTACCTCATAGGGTTAGGGTATTACAGGTGTACCTCATAGGGTTATGGTATAACAGGTGTACCTCATAGGGTTAGGGTATAACAGGTGTACCTCATAGGGTTAGGGTATAACAGGTGTACCTCATAGGGTTAGGGTATAACAGGTGTACCTCATAGGGTTAGGGTATTACAGGTGTACCTCATAGGGTTAGGGTATAACAGGTGTACCTCATAGGGTATTACAGGTGTACCTCATAGGGTTATGGTATTACAGGTGTATAACAGGTGTACCTCATAGGGTTATGGTATAACAGGTGTACCTCATAGGGTTATGGTATAACAGGTGTACCTCATAGGGTTATGGTATAACAGGTGTACCTCATAGGGTTATGGTATAACAGGTGTACCTCATAGGGTTATGGTATAACAGGTGTACCTCATAGGGTTATGGTATAACAGGTGTACCCCCATAGGGTTATGGTATAACAGGTGTACCTTATAGGGTTAGGGTATAACAGGTGTACCTTATAGGGTTATGGTATAACAGGTGTACCTCATAGGGTTATGGTATAACAGGTGTACCTTATAGGGTTAGGGTATAACAGGTGTACCTCATAGGGTTAGGGTATAACAGGTGTACCTCATAGGGTTATGGTATAACAGGTGTACCTCATAGGGTATAACAGGTAACAGGTATAACAGGTGTACCTCATAGGGTTATGGTATAACAGGTGTACCTCATAGGTATAACAGGTGTACCTCATAGGGTTATGGTATTACAGGTGTACCTCATAGGGTTAGGGTATAACAGGTGTACCTCATAGGGTTATGGTATAACAGGTGTACCTCATAGGGTCAACAGGTGTAACAGGTGTATAACTCATAGGGTTATGGTATAACAGGTGTACCTCATAGGGTTATGGTATAACAGGTGTACCTCATAGGGTTAGGGTATAACAGGTGTACCTCATAGGGTTAGGGTATTACAGGTGTACCTTATAGGGTTAGGGTATTACAGGTGTACCTTATAGGGTTAGGGTATTACAGGTGTACCTCATAGGGTTATGGTATTACAGGTGTACCTCATAGGGTTATGGTATAACAGGTGTACCTCATAGGGTTATGGTGTAACAGGTGTACCTCATAGGGTTATGGTGTAACAGGTGTACCTCATAGGGTTAGGGTATAACAGGTGTACCTTATAGGGTTAGGGTGTAACAGGTGTACCTCATAGGGTTAGGGTATAACAGGTGTACCTCATAGGGTTAGGGTATTACAGGTGTACCTCATAGGGTTATGGTATTACAGGTGTACCTCATAGGGTTAGGGTGTAACAGGTGTACCTCATAGGGTTAGGGTATAACAGGTGTACCTCATAGGGTTATGGTATTACAGGTGTACCTCATAGGGTTATGGTATAACAGGTGTACCTCATAGGGTCAGGGTATAACAGGTGTACCTCATAGGGTCAGGGTATAACAGGTGTACCTCATAGGGTTAGGGTATAACAGGTGTACCTCATAGGGTTAGGGTATTACAGGTGTACCTCATAGGGTTATGGTATTACAGGTATGCCTGTTCTTACAGCTTCATTTGTATGGAGTTCAGTGATGTCTGTACTGATGTCTATACAGTGATGTCTGTACTGATGTCTATACAGTGATGTCTGTACTGATGTCTGTACTTGTACTGACTTGTATGAGTTTTTGGTGAGGTCATCCTGAGGTCTTTAATTTATGGAACTCTCAAACATATAAAAATATTTATTTAACTAGTTATTAAAGAAACAGTTTCCAAACATGCATTAAGCATTACTTTCAAGCCTTCTTGGCTTTAATCAGACATGACAGGAATCATAAATTAAGCCTAATCTAGTTGTGAATTTAGAAATTATTTTTCAGTCTTAATCTGGGCTAAATGTGGTGACTGAGACCATGACCCAGAGAAGGAGAGAAGGTGATGTGATGGAGATGGTCTGTAATGTTAAATGGTACTCTGCTATTCCAGGACACTGGTTCTTTGGTCCGCAAGCCAGGGCACATGTAGGACATGGGGTTTGAAACCCAGGTGGGGTTGGAACCCTCCACCTTCTTCGCAGAACAGTGAGGTGTATTTTCTTCTTTAGCAATGCTGTGATGATGAATGAAGAAGTCTCCGCCGACACTGTCTTAGTTGTCAATAATAAGTTTATTACAAAAAGAACAGCATCAAATCAAGCACCTAGGTATTGCTTGAGAGAGGTCTCAGGCCAATATGAATTCTCCTCTCCCGAACCTTACATCTGCACAACTATATATGCAAGTCATCCATGAAGACCAGTCCCCTCAAATTTGCATAGTATGTCATACATATTGATGAAGAAAAACAAGAATGTGAAAAGAAGCCCCAATGATTTAGTGACAGGAAAAGGGCCTGAGACAGGAACCAGAGACAGCAAAAGGGCTCACCAGACCTTTGACCTTTAGCCTAGGTCCCCTTTCAACTAATTCAGAACATATGTTACCCCTGAGCTTCAGATCTCTTTGTCTTGGTCACTTGTAAGGAACCAGAGAGAAATGGATTCCAGACGCTCACAGTTCAAACTTAACACTTACAGTTTAAACTTAATCACTATATCAAGTATTACATAAGCTTAGACACCACAACAGAATGCAGATTTCCTTCCCACGACCAGCCCTAACCCTACTGAAATCGAGCATCACCCGGTATAGAGTACACTATACACAGTTTGCTTCCTAACGAGTGTACATCGCAGTAGCAGAGAGGTTTCTGGCTACAAATGCCTGGAAACTGAGTATGTCGACCTTCCCACGCTCAAACTCGCAATGTCTCCCTGGGTCTTTAACAGCAGTAGTTTCAGTTTTGAAGGGCTTTTGATTTCACCATGTAAAGCTTAAATTAAATAACTGACTTATATAGTCAGAAAATGTACGATATTTGTTGTGAGGTTGCAACGTGTTATGTTTGTAAACAGGTCAATGCACTGTTATTTTGGAAAACAGGTTAATATGTTATTACATTTGTAGACAGCATAATATATTATGCTTGTAAACAGGTGAATAACTTATTACACATGATCTTATCTGAAATGATCGCACTGTTAATGAAGGGGTGGATGTCAAATATGGCTGTACCATACACCTGGAGCCCAGTTGTAAAGTATTTTTCCGCAGTATTATAAAATGTGGCAGGTCTTTGCCTCTGGCATCTCAAGCTTTTGAGTTCATCATGAGTATTTAGCAAACACAACAAAGTCTTTGAATTCATAATCAGTATTTAGCAAACACAACAAAGTCTTTGAATTCATAATCAGTATTTAGCAAACACAACAAAGTCTTTGAATTCATAATCAGTATTTAGCAAACACAACAAAGTCTTTGAATTCATAATCAGTATTTAGCAAACACAACAAAGTCTTTCATGGTCTTAAAACACACAGCTGATGATCTCTGCGCAATTGTATTTCGGTATAATTGCAGTTTAATTTAGTATTTTAAAAACTGTTCGGCAGGGGTCTGTGGAATATCTGTGGAACTTTCCTCCTTTTCACCCGACTTTTGTCATCACATCTGTTGAGATTACGTGTTAATTTTCCTAAGTCCTCTTGTCTTCAGGTATGAGTGCACGACTTGTGTCGACAACGCTGACCTAATTTAAAAGTACTTTGCAGAAAGCTGCATCATCAGAGGTGCTTCCGTGCAAAATCAATTTCCCCCAAACGGATTTTCTCTCTCATCCCATCGCTCGTGTTTATGAGTAATCGCTCTCACATATTCTGACTTTCTCAGAACATTGTCCAAGATTTGTCAAAAAAAACGACGTATTTAGTAATATTATATTATTACTCCCTGAGCCACATGTTTAGGGTCCTGTAGAAATGAATTCATGAATGTATGTACGTACGTATGTATGATTTTATATAATATACTGTATGATACAAATGTGATATATGATATGTAATGTCATAATGGTATATCATATGGTATACGCGATATCTGATACATGATAGTGATATTATATGATATACATGATATCTGATCACGATATATGATGTAGCTGATATATGCTAAATATATTATATGATATATGATATTGTATATTGATATGTGATATATGATATTGTATATTGATATGTGATATATGATATTGTATATTGAGATGTGATATATGATATTGTATATTGAGATGTGATATATGATATTGTTTTTTTTTCATAAATTTTTTTAAAACACTCCATTTTTTGTTACGATCCTGTCTGTATTCTTATTCTGTATTTATTGTGAAAACATCGTACTTGTTAAAACACTGACGTTTATTGTGATTCCACTGCTGTGGCTGTCCTAGATTACGTAGAGCTTTGCTAGGGGCATCACAACCTACACTGGAAGTTACAAGACATCCAGGAATCTCTGACTTAACTGCCTTAACCACTAATCTTACAGGAGAGACAGCAGCGCAGTGCAAAACTGGGGCTTTCTGCATGTCCTCAATACAACCACAGACATGAAACAGGCCACAGAAACCACATATTTCTACACTGAATAATGCAGTGATCTGCCAAGCAATGACAAAGCAATGACAAAGCAATAACCAAGCGATGAACTCTAGTGAGGTTTACTTCAGGTCCACCATTCTTCTCTTCACTAATTTTACAGAAGGTTTCGAGGCTATTTGCTTTGCTGGAGTGCATTCGCACCTACTTCACGTTCTACCTGAGTTTAGAAATGAGGGCAAAGAATTGCTGATTGCCTTCCGTTCCTGACCAAAGCATCTCAGAGGCTTGTGAAGTACAGCAGGGGACCAGTCAAAGTGAGAGACATATCCGAAAAAGCCCCAGGAAACCTACCAACAACCCACCACATCTGACACCCAGAAGTGACATCACACACAAGCCGCTAACACATGCACCTGTCCATACATGGAAATCTACAGATGATACAGGCGTCTCATGTAGTACACAATGCATTACTATTGAGGGTAGTACGCAGTAAGGATCTTTATTGAAGCATAAAGTGTTGAAGCATTTTTAAGGTAGTGTTGTCAGTTTTTTTTATTTTTCCTAAAATCTATTTTATTAACATGCATCTAAAATGCAGAACCAGAATACAATTGTGCCCTACTTGGTCATTAGTGATTGTGCTGTCCATGTAAATCTTTAAAAACTGCTTTAGTAAGTGGAAATGTAAACATAAGATCAACCCATTAAATCAATCCATTAAAATATATGTATAACCAAAGTCATACCATCCATCTATCCATTTACAACCGTTTTTCTGTGTCATTTTGGATAATTCTATGCTCCCAACTTTGTGGGAACAGTTTGGAGCTGGTCCCTTCCTCTTCCAACATAACTGTGCACCAGTGCACAAAGCAAGGTCCATAAAGACATGGATGGCAGAGGCTGGTGTGGATGAACTTGACTGGCCTGCACATAGTCCTGACCTCAACCCGATAGACCACCTTTGGGATGAATTAGAGTGGAGACTGAGAGCCTTCATGTCCAACATCAGTATGTCACAAATGCACTTCTGGAAGAATGGTCAAAAATCCCCATAAACACACTCCTAAACCTTGTGGACAACCTTCCCAGAAAAGTTGAAGCTGTTCTAGCTGCAAAGGGTGGACCAACGTCACATTGAACCCTATGGATTAGGAATGGGATGTCACTTAAGATCATATGTGAGTCAAGGAATGTGAGCGAATACTTTTGGCAATATAGCGAATGTCAACATGTCCACCTTAATTTGCGAGCACAGATTCAGAACTCCTCAGCATGGGGGAGACCAGTGTGGCATTTCTGGAGAGTTCTGACATTCTTCAGTGGTTGTCTGCTGTTTTTGGTGGAGGGGTGATCCACTAGATTCATGCCCGGGGACTTGGCCAGGTCAAAGTTTTCACTTTGGATCGTTATGCTGGAAAATTCCTCTTCCGCCAACAGTCTGGAGACTGGAAGTCTGATATAACCACAGGCATTCTATAAATGTCATCTCCCAAATACCTTTTCCACTCATGCAGGCCTAATTTATCACACTTCTGTGCCTCACTGTCAGGGCTGCAATCAATGTGCGTTCACAGCGATAGTCCTGGCAGACAGCACTGTACTTGCACACTTACATGCAGACAGCACTGTACTTGCACAGTCAAACACACTTATGTTGGCCTCATCTGACCAAAGCATGTGCTCCAAATACTCATCAGGCTTCTGCTTGTGCTCTTTAAGGACGTGCAATGTTGCAGCAGATTTGCACTGAATAGCAAGTGCGGTTTTTCTTCATAGAGGCTGGCGTTCTGCCATGTTCTTCACATGTTCTTCACATATTCTTCACATGTTCTGCCATGTTCTTCACATGTTCTTCACATGTTCTGCCATGTTCTTCACATGTTCTTCACATGTTCTTCTCAGAGCTACACCATGCAAGTGAAGCACTGGGGTGTCACTGGAGGAGCACAGCCATCAGGAGTCCGGGCCGTGATGTTACGGCTTCTTCTACACATCTTGCGTTTCAGTGATCAATTGTCCTGTGTCCTTTTCAGGAGTTCTGCTATTTACAGGTCATTTTAGAACCATATTTATGCAGTTGGGCTAAGTGCTTCAATTCTCAATGAATTTCTGCTTTGTGGCCTGTAGAGTCTTTCTAAAGTATTAATTTGCGATTGGCCATAAGAGAAAACGCTGCACTTATAAAAGAAATAATGCAATTACACAGTTACTCAGCTGTGCAATATCCTCACTTGAATTCTGAACAGGAGCTTGAGAGTCTCATTGGCTTTTACAGAACTGCAAGATAAGAGCTGTACAGACTACAGCTACGCGCTGGCGCTGAGTGTGGGTGGAGGAGCTAAACCAGTGTACAGACTACAGCTACTGGCGCTGAGCTGTGTACAGACTACAGCTACGCGCTGTGTGGGTGGAGGAGCTAAAGCCAGTGTACAGACTACAGCTACGCGCTGGCGCTGAGTGGGTGGAGGAGCTAAGCCAGTGTACAGACTACAGCTACGCTGGCGCTGAGTGTGGGTGGAGGAGCTAAGCCAGTGTACAGACTACAGCTACCAGTGTACAGACTACGCTGGAGCTGAGTGTGGGTGGAGGAGCTAAGCCAGTGTACAGACTACAGTGTGGGTGGAGGAGCTAAACCAGTGTACAGACTACAGCTACGGCGCTGGCGCTGAGTGTGGGTGGAGGAGCTAAGCCAGTGTACAGACTACAGCTACAGACTACAGCTACTGGCGCTGAGTGTGGGTGGAGGAGCTAAGCCAGTGTACAGACTACAGCTACGCTGGCGCTGGCGCTGAGTGTGGGGGGAGGAGCTAAGCCAGTGTACAGACTACAGCTACTGGCGCTGGCGCTGGCGTGTGAGTGTGGGTGGAGGAGCTAAACCAGTGTGGGTGGAGGAGCAGACTACAGACTACAGCTACGGCGCTGGCGTGGGTGGAGGAGGAGCTAAGCCAGTGTACAGACTACAGCTAGTGGCGCTGGCGCTGAGTGTGGTGGAGGAGCTAAACCAGTGTACAGACTACAGCTACGCGCTGGCGCTGAGTGTGGGTGGGAGGAGCTAAGCCAGTGTACAGACTACAGCTTCTGGCGCTGGCGCTGAGTGTGGGTGGAGGAGCTAAACCAGTGTACAGACTACAGCTACTAAACCAGCTGGCGCTGAGTGTGGGGGTGGAGGAGCTAAACCAGTGTACAGACTACAGCTACGCGCTGGCGCTGAGTGTGGGTGGAGGAGCTAAACCAGTGTACAGACTACAGCTACGCGTGTACTGGCGCTGAGTGTGGGTGTCAGAGCTAAACCAGTGTACAGACTACAGCTACGCGCTGGCGCTGAGTGTCGGTGGAGGAGCTAACACAGTGTACAGACTACAGCTACGCGCTGGCGCTGAGTGTGGGTGGAGGAGCTAAGTGTACAGACTACAGTGGAGGTGGGTGGAGGAGCTAAACCAGTGTAAACCAGTGTACAGACTACAGCTACGCTGGCGCTGAGTGTGGGTGGAGGAGCTAAACCAGTGTACAGACTACAGCTACTGGCTGGCGCGCTGAGTGTGGGTGGAGGAGCTAAACCAGTGTACAGACTACAGCTACGCGCTGGCGCTGAGTGTGGGTGGAGGAGCTAAACCAGTGTACAGACTACAGCTACGCGCTGGCGCTGAGTGTGGGTGGAGGAGCTAAACCAGTGTACAGACTACAGCTACGCGCTGGCGCTGAGTGTGGGTGGAGGAGCTAAGCCAGTGTACAGACTACAGCTACGCGCTGGCGCTGAGTGTGGGTGGAGGAGCTAAACCAGTGTACAGACTACAGCTGGCTGGCTGAGTGTGGGTGGAGGAGCTAAGCCAGTGTACAGACTACAGCTACGCGCTGGCGCTGAGTGTGGGTGGAGGAGCTAAGCCAGTGTACAGACTACAGCTACGCGCTGGCGCTGAGTGTGGGTGGAGGAGCTAAGCCAGTGTACAGACTACAGCTACGCGCTGGCGCTGAGTGTGGGTGGAGGAGCTAAGCCAGTGTACAGACTACAGCTACGCGCTGGCGCTGAGTGTGGGTGGAGGAGCTAAGCCAGTGTACAGACTACAGCTACGCGGGAGCTAAACCAGTGTACAGACTACAGCTACGCGCTGGCGCTGAGTGTGGGTGGAGGAGCTAAGCCAGTGTACAGACTACAGCTACGCGCTGGCGCTGAGTGTGGGTGGAGGAGCTAAGCCAGTGTACAGACTACAGCTACGCGCTGGCGCTGAGTGTGGGTGGAGGAGCTAAACCAGTGTACAGACTACAGCTACGCGCTGGCGCTGAGTGTGGGTGGAGGAGCTAAACCAGTGTACAGACTACAGCTACGCGCTGGCGCTGAGTGTGGGTGGAGGAGCTAAACCAGTGTACAGACTACAGTGTGTGGGTGGAGGAGCTAAGCCAGTGTACAGACTACAGTGTACAGACTACAGCTACGGCGCTGGCGCTGAGTGTGGGTGGAGGAGCTAAACCAGTGTACAGACTACAGCTACGCTGGCGCTGGCGCCAGTGGGTGGAGGAGTGGAGGAGCTAAACCAGTGTACCAGTGTACAGACTGTACAGACTACAGCTACGCGCTGGCGCTGAGTGTGGGTGGAGGAGCTAAACCAGTGTACAGACTACAGACTACAGCTACAGCGCTGCTGAGTGAGTGGGTGGAGGAGCTAAACCAGTGTACAGACTACAGCTAGTGTGGGTGGAGGAGCTAAACCAGTGTACAGACTACAGCTTCAGCGCTGAGTGTGGGTGGAGGAGCTAAACCAGTGTACAGACTACAGCTACTCGCTGGCGCTGAGTGTGGGTGGAGGAGCTAAACCAGTGCACAGACTACAGCTACGCGCTGGCGCTAGCACTCTGTATCTATCCAGAGCATCTCTTTGAGGCCGATCCGTAGATAAGTGCCTGCGCTTCTCAATGGGACTACATGCTGAGATGACTTAACATCACATCCAAATGCCTGTTAGTTCCCGCTCAGAGGCTCCTCTGAGCAGATCGGTGGCTTCGTTGGTTGATGCTTCGACAGATAAAACGCTTTCGTTATTCATGGCGAATTGAATGGAGTACAGTGCACAACTTTACTGCACCAATTTTTATGCTTATTTTATGCTTGTTGCCTAGTAATGTTACCTTACTATACATGCTATTGTAGCATTTCTTACATGCTGTTGTAGCATTTCTTACATGTTATTATACAGACATTCTTATATCTTTACTTTCAGTCATGTCATGTTCATTTATTGTCAGCAGGGTTTAGGATAAAGTGATTGTATAAATTCATCATTCACAGATGAATTCATGTTGATACCGGCCATATACCTGCAGGGGGCTACTATGGGTGGCCAGTGCTTCATGCTAGTGTATCACAGAGAAGGAAGGACCTGAATTTGTTGGTGCACATCTTCACATGCATGTTCATTCTTATTTATCTTATTTAATTCTTTTGGTACTAATTAGACTATATATAACACATATTTGTTTTAACTACAGCTACAACTGAAATTCACAGCTGTAGATAAGAGGTGGGAGGAAGACACCATCGCTGTCTGAGGTAGACCACCTGATAAATGTCCCGTCTTCAGACGTCACAGAGCTTACAGATGAACATCCTTGCTTTTAGATCTCACACAGTGATGCAGGTTATAATAAAGCCATATTTTCTTTTCATATTAGCTCAGAATTGAAATTAAATGTGCAATAGATTTTTTACTCCAAACCGAGACATGGCTTGACCAACATTGCACTCTTATTCTCTTATAGCCAGTGAAGCTATCCCCATTATAATTTCTAGTTGCCTATAGGTATACTGTGCATACACAGCTGATGAAGGGCCTCTTTCCAAACTCAAGCATCCTGTTTCTCTGGAAACTGGTGATGATGATCAGCGTTTTCATATGTAGGTTGACCCTGACCCTGCGCTGTGCCACTGTGAGCGTGGGGTGAGGACACTCCCCATGGTGAGTGTGGGGTGAGGACACTCCCCAATGTGAGCGTGGGGTGAGGACACTCCCCATGGTGAGCGTGGGGTGAGGACACTCCCCATGGTGAGCGTGGGGTGAGGACACTCCCCATGGTGAGCATGGGGAGTGAATAGCACAAATGGCTGAAGGTGAAAGTTTTAATTTTTATTTTCCATTTTCTCTTCACATGAGGAGAATCCCATAAAAAGTAGTGCCAGAACCCTGTAAAATGACCAGCAGGCCACTTATGTCCATGTCTCTGCTCAAACCGTCAGAAACAGACTCCATGAGGGTGGTATGAGGGCCCCACGTCCACAAGTGAGGCTTGTGCTTACAGGCTAACACCGTGCAGGGTGATTGGTGTTTGCCAGAGAACACCAAGATTGGCAGATTCGCCATCGGCACCCTGTGCTCTTCACAGATGAGAGCAGGTTCACACTGAGCACATGTGACAGACGTGAGTCTGGAGACGCTGTGGAGAACGTTCTGCTGCCTGCAACATCCTCCAGCATGAGCGGTTTGGCAGTGGGTCAGTAATGGTGTGGGGAGGCATTTCTTTGGAGGGTCGCACAGACCTCCATGTGCTAGCCATGTGCTATCAGGATGAGCTCCTCAGACCCATTGTGAGACCATATGCTGGTGCAGTCGGCCCTGGGTTCCTTCTGATGCATGACAATACTAGGCCTCATGTGGCTGAAGTGTGTCAGCAGTTCCTGCATGATGAAGGCATTGATGCTATGGACTGGCCTGCCCGTTCCCCAGACCTGAATCCAATCGAGCACATCTGGGACATCATCCACCAACACCACGTTACACCACTGTCTAGGAGTTGGCTGATGCTTTAATCCAGGTCTGGGAGGAGATTCCTCAGGAGAACATCTGCCTCCTCATCAGGAGCCTCATCAGGAGCCTCATCATGCCCAGATGTTGTAGGGAGGTCATACAGGCACATGGAGGCCACACACACTACTGAGCCTCATTTGAACTTGTCTTGAGGAATTTCCACTGAAATTGGATCAGCCTGTCATTTGATTTTCCACTTTGAATTTGAATATGATTCTAAATCTAAATCCTCCATGGGATAATAATTTAGATTTACATTGATCATTTTTTGTCATTTTGTTCTCAACACATTCCACTATGTAATAAATAAAGATTTTTCGACTGGAATATTTTATTCATTGAGATCTAGGATGTGTTATTTTAGTGTTCCCTATATTTTTTGCGCAGTGTATTATGGTAATTACATTCAATCATTAGTCATGCAGTATGCAGGTGACATAAGGTAGAACTTGGCACATTTCCAGGGTCTCCTTCCCAGCAGTGTCACATCAACCCGGATGGTAATGGTGAGGTATTTGGCATGGTAACGAAGGGTTCGTCACCACGGCCACAAAGGTGATGTGGAAGGCCGTACTTGTCACAGGTCATACTCCATGGCAAGACCGAGCACAGCATCAGCAAGATCTCTCTCAAGGTTTCGAAGCAAACTGGGGCTTCATGATGTGCTGTACAAGCACTTTTGAAGAAGCACAATGAAAGGGACATTGAGGGCCGTGGGTGCAGCGGTCGGCCAGGGGAACTTAGTGCAGCAGATGAAAGACATCGCGCTCACTTCCCTTGAAATCAGAAGACGTCCAGCAAAGACAGAAACCAGTGGGACCCAGGTACGTCAATTTACTGCTCAGAGAAGTCCCGACAGAATTGGATGGGTCTTCATAGAAGAATTGCTGCCAAAAAGCCAGACCATCGACATGGAAACAGACAAGCGACTCAACTAGGCAAGAAAACACAGAAATTGGGGAGCAGAGAAATGTCAGCAGGTGTTCTGGAGTGAGGAGACAACATTATACATGTTTTCCTGTAACAGACAGTTTTGTCTGTCCCAATATTGCACAAGATTACTCTAAAACCTAAAAAGGGTCGACTTGATACGTGACTTAATTTGATCCCTGTACACTTTCAAAGCAGGTCACAAGATTTCTAAACTTCTTTAATCCCTTTTCTAAGTAATGGAAGTAATGGAAATTACCCTAATGGGGTTACAGGCCAGATTGATTCGCTGACATCACGGTCCCCTGCCTCCCCCAAGGGTTGCTGGACCCAGTTTGTAACGCAACCATATTTGATCCTCAAACACCTTTAACCACAACACCTCAGCCTTCTTCAGTAGCTCGTCTCGGAAAGAGTTCTAATCTCCCACTCAGCTCCCTATCACCCAATAAATGATCTGATAAAGCAAACCAGGTCAGAGATACGCTGCATTATCTGATCACTGTCAATTTTATGTGCTTGTCTCACTCCTACTGTTATATAAATAGATAGGGTGAGTGAGCAAAGCCCTGACAAGTCTGCTGAGAAGTAGCGATGGTATTTCGGCACTCCGAACAAATGGTGAGTACTTCAACAAAAATATATTATCAGACAAAATGGCCAACATTTTCAATATGGGAGACGAACAATACACGTATTGGTTTACACAGAGAAACTGCAAACGGTCAGTTTTACGGTCTGTTCACTGCTAGACGTCTGACTTTTTGTGCAGTGATGATTTTTCCATTTCGGAAAAAGAAACCCCATTTATTCTGTTTGTCCTGTTAATCTATTAATAACAGTCACCAGTTTACCAGTTTAATTAGCTTGTTCATTTTTTTGTATCTGGTATGTTATAATGAACATAATGAACATAATGAACATAGGTATAAGAATGAGCATACATATCATATCTTTTGACAGATAGAACCAATTCATTTATACTTATGTATGCTAGTATGCTACATTATTTTAGTTGTACTCCGAACGTTTATTTCCTGATAGGTCGTTTTCTGGTGTGTACTTCTGATGTTCAACCTCACGCTTGCCTGTTCAGGGCAGAAGGGAACATGCGACATTCGGCTAATAATCCCTAGACACTTCCACACTTCGGAGTCAGAGACCCTTGAAGGGAACGGCAACATCAACAGTCGGTCCCTGTCTGCCTGGAAGTGGATGTGAGTTATATGTACTACAGATTAAGATTAAGATGTCTTAGTGCTGATTGAACTTTAAAAAAAATCTTTGTGGGATTAAAGATAGTTTGGGATTAAAGAAGTGTTTAAGAGTTTAGGTCTAGTACATCGTTACTGATATCGATATTGATGTCGGAGCTGAAGCTGGCGAAGAGAAAGTTGCAACACATAGGTCCTACGAGGTCATAGCTCCTACGAGGTCATAGGTCCTATGAGGTCATTGGTCCTACGAGGTCATAGGTCCTACGAGGTCATTGGTCCTACGAGGTCATGTGATGTTCCGTCCTATCTTACCCCTGCAGTCCGCACAGCAGCTCCCACAGAATCCCAGAGGTCATATTTGAAGCAGAGTGCAAGACAGAATACTGCAGCTATCCAATCAGCAGTCGGACAACAGAGCTAAATTCAGTGCCTATATACCAGGACATACTGGTTCTCAAGCAAGACCCAGAGAACAGGAGATGTTTCACTGCGTCTTTCCAGCGAGTCGTCGTTGGTTGCACGTGTGTGTGGGCACGGACGGAGAACACGCATCACTGATGAGAACATTTCATACAGTACAAGTCAAATAAACGATGTTGTGTTACCAAATTGTTTTGCAGCTTGTTCTCTGCCTAATAAGCACACACACTCATAAAACGAACTTTATTTCTCTGCCTAATAAGCACACGCACTCATAAAACGAACTTTATTTGTACTGTGGGCAAACAAAAACAGAATTTGTATCATGTATTTGTTTGTATGCACATACACGTATGAAGCACTTGCAAAGCTGAAGAAATGTCTCTGTGTGAAACATCCTGGTTTTCCGCAAACTTTGTGTACTTCGTGGCATTTTTGACTACCTCACACACACAACTGGCCTCTCGCTGAAACATCACAGCACGATTTACGCTGTCCTGGATGTCACCTGGATTCACAAGGTCCATGTTAAATGTTGAGGAACCAAGGCAATTCAATGGTAAGTGGGTTATGGGAACAAACCATAGATGGATGGGGTGGGACAGGGATCAACAGGATATGGACACTTACTACAGCAGTAAGCCCAGAGAAAGAGGTTATATGAAAGACATAAAGGAACTATGGATGGAGAGACTAATGTCCAGGTCGATTGAAGCAGGGGTGTTTCACAACCGAGAACTCAGCACCTAATAGATAATAGTAATATATATGGCAGTCCCAAGTGATGGAAACAAGTTAAGGAAGGGGATGTGAGAAGCTGAAATAATACCAGGGACTGAAAGAACAGACAAAGAAAATATGGAAGGTTAACACCAAGGTTGTCCCAGTGGTGTCTGGGGCAGATCCCAGGAATGACATCATCAGTTTCACTGCAGAAAATGCCAGTCCCATGAAGAGTCAAATGCGGTGCTGCACCCTCATACTATATATTGTCTGCTGCGCAAACATATTTTAATTATATTGTTAGCTATTTTTTTAACTTCATATCTGAATTACATTTACTAGCCCATATTAGCCTAAACATTCCGACTTTTCCCACGTGTTTCCCAGTGTTTATTGCTTGACGCCCAACATACAGCCTTTCACCGTTAATCCTGACCTAGCGCCTCCTCGTGAACAGGAGGTCTGTAAACAAAACTTCCACCACTTCAAGCGTTTCCCACCCACCAGCTCTTTAGAGCTCGCCTGTTTTGCTAGGAACTTCACTAGCGTTTTGCGACTTTCAGACCGTCCCTTCCATCGTGTCGGATTACTTTTCGTAGTAGGTGCTGTTAAAGTGTGTTGCTCTTACTTCCTTGGCTGACTAGCCAGATTGCTTGCTAGCTTTGCGCAACTTAGCTCGTGCCCGTATTTACTTTGCTATGCTAACTATGCTAGCTAGCTAGAATAAGTATTCCACCGTCACCGTCAAGTGTTTGGAAGTTTGTGATTTCTGGCTAACTAAATAGCTCTTTCAGACCTTGTGTCATATGTACATCCATTGAAATGTCACCTTAAATGATGGCTTTAATACCTGTAGTCATTCAGCAGGTTGCTTGCTAACACGCTAGCTGTCTAGCTAACGTTATCGACAAAGTAACTGGATTTATCTAGTTAGGTAGCTAGCTAGGTAGGGTAGCTAGCTAACAAAATTATATATTCACTGTTTTGGGTACGTCAATATGAACGGTCCTGTTTCTTATTTGTTTTGCTTTGTTTGTGTACTGCTGACAAAAATAAGTTAATGCGTGTTGTTGTTTACGTGTACTGCAGAAAAAAAGTAAGTTAATGCGATTAATTATCGTTCCCTCAGGGTGACGGCGCATACACCCACGACTGCAGGTGCAGTGACCGTTATCTAACGCTAATGGGGAACAGCGCTCTAAAGGCTCATTTGGAGACTTCTCAGAAGACGGGAGTTTTTCAGCTGACTGGAAAGGGTCTTCAGGAGGTAGCGCCGTCAGACTAGCTCATGCATGTACCAACCAGTGCTGCGTTAAAGGGTTCTCAAGAGGTTGTCCTCCTCTGTCATGTTTACAGTTCCCAGAGGAATTGCAAAGGCTTACAGGAAACCTCCGGACAGTGAACCTGTCCGACAACAAAATTGAAGTGCTCCCGGCTTTCGTTGGCAGCTTCCAGCAGCTCAAAAGTCTCACTATAAACAGTAACAAACTAGGTATGCACAACCTCCTCTTCACATAGTGAAGAATGTATTTTATATGATTAAAAAACCACATTTTAAGCCTATTGTGCTTTCCCCACTTTGATTATAGCCAGTCTACCAAATGACATTGGGAATCTGAAGAAGCTGGAAGTCCTCATCTTGAATGGAAACCACCTCCATCAGTTGCCTGCCTCTGTTGGCCATCTTAAGGCCTTGCGCACCCTCAGTGTTTCTGGGAATCACTTCAGGGAGTTTCCCCGTGGTTTGGGTTCTCTCCGTCAGCTTGATGTTTTGAACCTGTCTAGGAACCGCATACAGACTGTACCTGCAGAGGTGGCCGACCTGCAGGCCATCGAAATCAACCTCAACCAGAATCAGGTTATTTATGGGCATGAAAGGGGTTATGGGGGCGTATGATCTGCACCTTTCCTGTATTTTATTGTATGGTTTAAATCTGAAATGCAAAGTTTGTCTACATTCCACTTATTTTGACAACTATTATGTATTATCGTAAGTTAGACGCCATTTTGGCTCCTTCATGCTAGACTGGTTGCGCTAACCAGTGCGTGTCGTGTTAAAAATGGCCGAGCCATTTGAAGTGACTCCGTGCTGTGGGGGTGATGGCGGTGCAGATTTCGTCCCTGTCCCCGGATCTGTCCCGCTGCCCCCGGCTCAAGGTCCTGCGGCTGGAGGAGAACTGCCTGGAGCTGTCCTCCATCCCCTCCTCCATCCTCACCCACTCACAAGTGGCCCTGCTGTCTGTGGAGGGCAACCTGTTTGAGGTAAAAATGCTACGGGACCTCGATGGATACGACAAGGTGAGCAAATGCAGTGCACCAGTTTTCTAGCATCACGTTCAGCATTTCTGAACTGTGGCCCTATATTCAGTTGTGTGTTAACAGTTGACCTAGTTGTGTCTGACACATTTCCTTAAGCACATTTCACATGCTAGCGGCTTTAGCGGCAGACTAACGTGAGCGCGACTGATCTGTTTGTCTTCATAACAGTAAACTTATTCCCCTTTGAATGGCCCAGTTAAACAACAGAATAAAACCTTTTCAGTTACAACTGAAACCGATACAACTGAAATTTCGTCCCAGGCTGTAGTTTTGTGTAAAATGTAATTGCTTGTGTGCTAAGACATGTAGTGTAAGAAATTTTAAATAAAATGCAGAAATTTTAAATAAAATGCCAATTATCTATGAGCTGAGCTAAACCAATATTTTCTCTCCTTGAACACATGCAGTTTAAGTAAATGTTTCTTTCTAAGCATTAACCGGCTGGCTAACCCTGTGGAGCTAACGGTGGACTACAGAGTCCCTCCCTCTCATTTACCTTAACTGCGTTTTTACAGTACATGGAGCGCTTCACAGCAACCAAGAAGAAATTCACTTGAGGGGTTCAGTGCTGTCCCTGGTGCGGGCCCTTGGCATGGGGCCCCACTGCTAGAGGTGCTGACGCTCCCCATGTAACTGCCTTCATCTGAGGCTGGAGGAGCATCCACCCGAGGAACTGCTTCAGCGCATGCTAGAACCCCAACAGGTTCCACCTGCTGCACCACACCAGGTACAGCCTGCAGCATCTCCCGTGCGAGGGCACCTACGCCTCCTTCGTTTGCTGACGTCTTATAACCACGCCCCGTTTGATTTGCATATTTACACCAGCTGATAGACTCTTGTATATATTTATTTGCACACTGAAATTCAGTATAGGAACTACATAATCTTTGGAAGCTGTGACCTTCACAGTCAATGATGGCATGTGTTTATACTCTGTGTCTTATATACTCTTTGAAATACACATTCAGCTATACGGGTTTCTGGATATTCTGACCACAGTAATTAAGTGTTCTAGTTGATTCCTTCTTTTTTTTTTACATTTGCGTCCAAGATTACAGATGAAGCACGATGCTTCCAGTGTGGGATATTTGATGTGCTGTTTTGTTTTTTCTTCAGTTGCTAATTTACGAGAGATGGTTGGGTAGAGTCAACATGAAGTGAAGGAAACCGTGGAACTCATGTTGTCATAAATCATACACTGTTGCTCTGCCGTTTATATTTAACACTATGATTGGTCTAAAGGGTGACTAACACTTTCTGCTCTAAATCAGCCAGTTTAAATTCAGAAGGGTTTTTGTAACCAGCCAGTGTTGAAGCAGCTGTGTTCAAATGAGGAAAGCTCAATAGAAAAGAGATATTTTGTAGGTTTTATCGTTAAATATTGTTTATTCATTCTTTTATTTTCTCCACTTCTCAAATATTTCTTTTCGACTACCATTTATATTTGTTATGAATGAATTATACCATGAATATTTATTGTTCAGTACTGTAACAGTATCTGTTCTTGAATGGACTGTGTCATATTACACAAAGGTGAAACACATGCTTGCTTAAAGGTGCATAACTATGTCTTGAGTTTTGTTGCAGTGAACGTCAAGTTGAATGAATTAATTCTATGCAGTTATTGACCTTTTTATGGCAATGCAAAAGCCTTTAGGTCAGTGGAAACCAGTGAGGGACGGAGTGATGTTTCCTGTAGCATTTGTGTATGGGAACAGAATGTTTCAGCAGCATTGAGCGTGTCTCTTTAAACAGAATTAGTTAATATAATTGAATATGAATATTCTGTAATTACTATTTTAGCGAATGCTGATCAGGTCTGTTTTAATAAAGGTTGTTGCAGTACAACAGTCATTTTTAATTCAGATTTTATTATTATAGTATTCAGATTTGATTTCAGTCACATGACAAACACATATTTCCTTATTCCCGGTCTATGAACATCTCCAAATGATTACACAGACCATATGAAGTGACAGGTAAATAGTAAATTGCTAAATACAAACATGACCATTTTATGAAAGCAGAATCGAAACCTGTGTGTAAAATCTGGGTGTATAGACAAGTGGAGCACAAGAGGGCGCTGTTGTTCCATTATGACGTTTGTCTGGCACTACCAATCAGATGAATTTCTGTAACACTTCCTTGTGTTGTAACTTTAATAAAGAGTAACCCATAGAATGGCTGTACATGATCAGATTACACTCGCTGGTAGACTGGTGACGTTGTAAGGCAAGAATAAAGAAGATTAATCAAGTACTGTAGATGACTGGCAAGTTTTTGACCGCCAATAGAAAGGATCTTCTAATACTGGGCAAACCAGAATAAATGTGGTTCTCTTAGTAAACTCAGGACCTGTCCAAGGGCCATTGTGATGGTTTTCGCAATTGCCGACTAATGTAAACTTCTTTCGCACGCAATTATGTTACACCTTGTGTAATTAACGGATATGTAGAACACCGATAATGGTGCTGAGAGCAGAGCGACGCAGCGGCAGGAGAGGAGTGTATTTACAAAACGTAACAGTCACCTTAAAACAATGACGAAGCATAAAAATAGAAAAGTATGAAGACATCATATAGGCAAGAGGAGGGGTTTACGTATGAGTACAAAATGTACAAAAATGATCAGACCTTAGGAGAAAAAGATGACGTGAAATACATTTGTTATGAACCCAGTTCAGGCAACAAGAGCCAATTTCATGAAAGGAACTACATTTAAGATGGCGAGACATGCAAGGTCACTCCCTCCCCCGCTGCTTTAAACGCCACGCTTCATGAGGACAGACTGGTTTGAAAGCAAATGTCTTTCCACTGCACTACACCGTACTCAAAACGGCAGGATTAAATTATACCCTTGGACACGGTCCTTAAGACAGGCGCAGCGGGGGAGGGGCGGTGACACGGCCGACGTCAGGTGTGTTTGATGGTGTATTTGCCTTTCTGCAGTTGAGAGATGTAGAGCTTTGACTTGCTGCCGTCCACACGCTTAAACCAGACTTCGTCATGATTGATTGTAGTTATTATAGCACTAGAGAGACAGATGCGCAAAACGATCAGCAAACGTATGGAGCGGGCGCAAATGAGGAAGGAGCAGACGGGGGCGGCGTTCACGTTTTGAGCGTAGCGGCAGAGCCCACCTTGTAGGGTATTCGTCCTTCTTGTCTATGCAGATGGTCTGTCCTCGACTGTACCACACGCCATCGTAGAACAGCCGCCCGTCTTCCGAGCGAGCGATGTGCTGGTGTTTGTCACTCTTTGAAGAAGAGACTGGGACAAACAGGTCTCGAGTGTGTTGTGTTATCGAGACAAGACTTAAAATAATATATACATATATATTTAAGAGGCAGGAAATTATACATACGACACATACCATCGGGTTTGACTCTGGGAGGTCCTAAAGTGGCCATGGCCTGCAAAAAATACAATCATCATGAAAGTGTGTGCTCACATGACAACGCGTAGAATTAATATGAAAGGTGGGACAGTTTACCAACCTTCCGAATTGCAGTCCAGTCCTCTAATATGTCCAAGTCTTGCAACATGTAAACAATATATGGCCGTACACCTACGTTAAGAAATATCGATTCAGACTCATGACTTTAGAACTGCAAAACGAACATTTACGTGGCGTCGGACACAGTAAAGGATATCAGACACCACGACAGGTTTTTTTTTTTTGTCCGGACTGAATGGATCTTTCTTCTTGTTTTTCCTTGATTGTAGTTCATCATTCCACAATTCTGTCAGGAATAAAATAAAAACGAACAATTTGACAGTGCTAGTGTCTGAACTTTCATTTACACTCTCGGTCTCCAGAACCTCAAGCAAAAACCCATACACTGAAATTCACAGGATCTGAGGTAAAAGCTATACTGATAATTGCAGTACTTCAGGTAATATCTACACTGAGCGCCTCAGTACCTGAGGTAGTATCTATACACTGAGAGCCTCAGTACCTGAGGTAATATCTATACACTGAGAGCCTCAGTACCTGAGGTAATATCTGTACACTGAGAGCCTCAGTACCTGAGGTAATATCTTTACTCTGATCGGCACGGTACCTGATGTAATGTCTATACTGTGGCGGTCCTCTTCCAAACGTCTAATTTTCTCCTCCAGTTCAGTCTGAACTGTGTCAAACAGGAGCAGCTTCTCACTCTAGATAATGTAACAAATGTGACCTCACAAACCAAAGTTTGAAGAACATGATAAAACTTCTTGAACAGATTTTGTTTTCTGAAAGCGGCACTCACCTCCCAGTGCTGGAAAGCTGCCTGGATTTCACAGTCATATTTATGCTTCACTGACTCCAAGCAAAGCTCCCTGTAGATGCCTGCATAATTACATTTGACAATTAAAACATTACTCCTTCATCCAAAAATTACACGTATTAATTTTCACTGATTGTTTAAAAATGAAATATGTTAGACTTAAAGTATTCATTATTGAAGCTATACAGTGTTTTGATTTAAGAGTCTAAACTCACCAGCAACTTTAGTTCTAATCTGCATGTTTTCCTGCAGGTTTGCCAGAGGTTCCAGGTATTCAGGAGCCTTTCCTGACATCACCTCTTGAAGTTTGGCATCAACCTGACTTAATCGCTCCTTGTATAACCTAACCAACATAGCACTATTTAGTCTTTGTTAAGAGTATGAGATTTACCAAATCTATAGACAATTTTTCAAAGCAGAAATGTGTCAAAGATATAAGCAGTACACAAGTGAATACGCACTGATCTTTGAGATCTGTGAACTGTTTCTCAAGATTAGTCATTTCGTCCAGGCATTCCGTTCTTCTCCTCTCGCAGTCCTCATCATCCATCTCTAAACACATCGATGACATTAACATGTCAAATAGTCATTTAACATAGCCTACAGGTTAGTACAGGGGTTCAGCCTTTTTCGTAGAGCATTTGACAGGCAGGTTAATACAGGGGTTCAGCCTTATTCGTATTCTACAGAATAGAGAAAACTGTTTTGGCAGTGTGAAAGTGAATAGTAATTCTCGCTATTTGTGTGTGATAATGTTTATCTATTCCTTACCAGAACTTTCACCATCTTCAGACACGGATGAGGTTTCTGTGTCCTCCTCATCGGAACTACTACCTTCCTGCTCTGGAAAGTCCACCTCCATTTCTTCGTGGTTGCTATCTTTCTTTTCTTTTGTGTGAACTGGCATTTTGTCACAGAAGACTAATGCTAGCTAGACTAATATACACACCCGGTTTCTTTCTTTATTGCGAAGTCGCTTGCTTTATTTATTTGACTACAACAGCTAGGTTAACTAACTAACTAATTAGCTAACAGGCTAATGTTTAGATAGCTGGGTTAATTCGTTAGTAAACGATGGCTGGCTGGCTAGGTGTCCTAGCTAGCTAGCTAACGACGTGTTTTTTGTTATCGTTTGCAAAAAACACAAACCAGCATCGTGCTTACTTTACCGGAACCCAATGTCAATATTCGTTTAGAAAACCATTACGGTTCAAAGAAACCGCACAGACAATCGTGAAAGCAGTTTGTCCCTGAATTTGCTACTAATTCCAATGTTTTGCTAAACAAATCATAGCCGCGGGACTGGCTGGGGCACTGGCGCGGAAGGTGCGTTTGTATTTATGGCTGGGCCTTGTAGTTTTGACCCGCTGCATTTTCCCTATGAGATAGTATAGACTTAGCTGGTAGGAAACTACAAATACCAGTAGATGGCCCCAGCAATAACAGTAACTCTCCGCTAGACTCAACTAGTCAATCGATGAAATATAGATGATTCTGTCACAGGCACTTAAAATTAAATGTCAGTTTCCGCCGTTTCAGAACAAACTTTGTCCTTCAGCTGAACACCCAAACGAGTGTCCAGCATTCTGCCCGCTTGTCCCCCTAATAGTGAAAGATCATAACGTCAAACGCACATTAAGTAACTGTAATCCACAGCATTAAAACACCGCCATGCATTAACTGAACTTTTTGAAAATGGTGTTTAGTTTTTAATTATTATTTTTTAATCTAGATGTATTGTACTTTTTAAAGGGGGTTACGTCTGCGTTGAATTGCTCTGTTGTCTATTAACGTGTTTTTCGTGTCCGAACTCCGCCATGTTTTGAGATTGACTCTGGTGAGAGGTGTGTGGCTAGCCAGGCTTCAGCACAGGGAGGCTCGTCTGCTTTTGTGTAGCCTCCTGCAAAATGCACGCGTCTCCTCAAAGTCCTCCTTTTTATTTACACTCATTAGCGCACACTAGGGTGTGGAACCGCGACAACTAATGTTAGCGACCGCAGATTCTTCTAGTTAAAGCAGCAGGCTAGCTAGCCAAGTGAACCGTTTGAAGATTATCAACACTCTCCAAATCTCTGCTCTCGGAAATGTTCTCCAAAAAGCCCCATGGCGATGTCAGGAAATCGACACAGAAAGTGTTGGACCCTAAAAAGGACGTGCTGACACGACTTAAACACCTGCGAATCGTTATTGGTGAGTCACTAAGGCCATTATTTTTTGGTTAGTTGCAGTCTAGCCAAAACAGCCGACTGCCAGTGACTGAGAGCGACTGAGAGCGACACGGGCATGATCGGCCAGCTCTGGGACTTTTATCTGCATTTCCTTGTCGCTGCATTCCACTTACATTACGCTATGGATTTAAATGCTAGATCCACTCTCTTGTGCTGCAAAATATCTTCACACGCGTTTAGCTTTATTATGAGTGTGCCCCGCGTTGCGTTGTCCGCAAGTCTCTGCTTTCAACTTTTGTTATGACATGTCACGTTTATTCAACATTGACAATAACTTTACGTAGATGGCTGTGTTGTTCCTAAACCCAAACTTACACGGCTGCTCCAGCGAAGGAACAGTTGATGGATTCAGTAGTTCACGTGATGGAGCGCTTTAGTGTGTGTAGTGCTGTGTTGTGTCAGCGTTGTCTTCCCAGTGTCTGATGATGGAAGGGGACACGAAGTGCAGTGTCAACAGGCAGCAGAAGACAGGCGGGTCTTGAGCAGGCCTGTGGTGGAGGCGAGCAAGGGCTTGATTCTGGGTGGGACGTCGGCGAACAAAAGAAATAAATGAGCACTTCCTTTGGGACTGGTCAGGGAAGCCAAGAGGAGAAAGGATTCTGGGAGCTTGGTCCTGACACTCAACAAGCTTCCTGATGGATGTTCTCAATGAAAATATGTTTCGTAATACTTTACAGGAAGTGTTTTTGTTGGTGTTCTGAGAGGGGGGGGGGGGTGACGTTACATTTGTCACTAAGTGGACTAAAAAAAAAGAAAAGGGAAAATTAAATTAAACCTTTTCTCCGCACAGTTATTGCTCGTTCATATGAGGCAGTTTCCTTTATTGCACTGTAGGTTGGTCCGAGACTTCCTGTTTCTGTTGGTAGGGAACTGGTGCAGAACAAAAAAGACCTTTTTAATTTTAGTCCATGCCACGAGAGACTTCTATTGAAAACCTTTTATACGTTTTCTTATTTTTAACGAGTCAACTTGCTGAGCTGTTTCTACCCCCTCATAAAATGCAGGCCCTGAAGTTTGACCTGTATAGTCGTATAAATATCGCATGATTGAGTGAAGCTTTAGTGGTTTAATTCTAGTCTCAAACTGCTTTTTGTAATGTTTTGTTCAGATATGTAACATTTCTCTTGTTTACTTTGCTCTGTTGTACCTATTGAATAGTGTACATGAGTCCATTCCTAATATGAGACCTGCTTGTCCTCTATAAGCCCACTAGCTGTAGAGGTGGGAGGTTTACTGTCTAAAGAGCAGCTGGGTTTGTGATCGATGTCATCTACTCCCACTGTGGACAAACGCTTTAGTTGGTTGTCTTGCAAATGGTTAGTGACTGTAGAACAAAGCTTTATTTGTGCCCGCGGCTTGTGCAGACAGTGTTGTGGTTCTGTTCATGCCATCGCCACGGCCATCTTCCTTTCCTTTTTAAATCTCTGCAGTAACTGATCTACTGTAATAGTTAGTAGTAGGTTAGTAGCTGCTGATGTTGCTGTCAGTATTCGCAGCACTGTGGTCATTCTTTATGTTGAGCGATGGCGGGCTACTCCACAGATCGCCTCGTTCAGGCGTCTGGCTCGGGTTCAGCGCGTTTCATGCGTTGATCACTTGCGTTTCGTTCAGGGTTCTTGGTGTGGCCTTATGGTTTGCTGTTCTTTGGGAGTTTGCGACTCACAGATGACTGTGTTTCCTGAGACCTCTGAGAGACTTTAGAGGGTTGTGTAATGGTTCTTGGGCACGTTCTGTTTAAGATAATGACTGATCCCCCTACCCCTCGTCGTTATTGCCCCGGATATGCCCTCCGACTCGCCTTGGCCTCATCTGCCCCATCACCTTTATCTTTTCAGTTTTAACAAGAGTTCATTCTTGGACTTGGGCTATAGATAAAAAAGGAATGATGTTCCATTTCTTTAAACATTCTCTAATGTTTTATCTGAAGAGAATCATAGTTTTCTTTCCATAATTTAGATGCATTATTTTGTCAAAGAGAATTTTGTATTCCATTTTCGAGGGTACCTATCTAATATATGATGACGATAGTTATATGGAAGATTTTATGTTTAACTGACATTTACGTGAGAATCCTGAAACTGTGTTATTAGATCAAGTAAAACTGGTGGGATTGCTCAGATAAACCAGAATAGAATCAGGAAAGATAAAGATAATCTGGAGATTATTTTATGACCATCTTTTTCAAATGTTTTGTTTTGTTGTGTTAATTTTGGGATTCTTAATTTTATGGATTGAATTATTGCTCCGTTGTTTTCTTAATTTCTCAGGTAGTAGTTTCATTGATTTGGATCCACTTTCATCATACTTATGCTTGGTAAACACCATCTTTTTCTCAGTTTCTTGTATTAATTTCACTTTGCACTTTTCTACCGTGTGGCTGCAGTCTGGTGTATTTGCGTTCTCTCTCCAGTCGGTTGAATCCACTTAGTCATTTTTATATCACTTTCTTCTGGGATGAATGTAACGCTGACCGTTTGGCTCTTGGCGTCTGGTTTAGCAACATCCCAGGGAATATGAGGCTTCAGCACTGCTTGTATAGACCAAAATCAATTTTTTATAGCCCGTCAAAGTTTTGGCTGTAGTGTAAAGCGCAGACGCTGTTTGAAACCTCCCTCGTGCGTAGCGTTCCGGTTGTTCCGTTGGGTTTCCTCCTGCGCTCGACGTCTTCGCCCGCCTCCCTCGACCCCCCTGTGTTCGCTGGTCAGCGTTTTCTTGGACGTTGTAGATTCATTAGAGTTCTCTGATTTGGTTAATCCAGCTCTCCTTTAACATGTTCTAGTATTCAGTTGATCCCTTTGCGAAGCGTTGGCTCCCTGTCAGGAGTGTTGCTTTAGGCGTTACCGCCAGCCATCTTTCTCCCGTCACGTTAGTCGAATCTTCAGTCAGATTTTCGTTTGCTGTCTCCGAACAAAACACGTTTCCGTGGAGCCCTTTATTTGTGTCCCTGTCTCTGGTCATAGTCGCTATTGCTACTGTTTTTATTCGAAGTTAATCGAGTAACCCACTTTTTGTGGGCCAAAGCAGAATTTGTCAGAGGAGTGAAACTACGCAACCTTTATTGCCACTTCGACCATAAACGGTGTGTACGTCTTTGATCATGAAGAGCGGAGACGGGGTGACCTGCTCTACCCTTCAGTTGGGCCATGTCTCAGCGTCAGCCTTGTCCTGGCTTTCAGTGAAGGACGTGAAAATATCCCACGTTCCTTTGCAGCGTCCTTTGTAATTGTAAACTGGGTCGCGCCAGTGTTCACTCGCTGGCACAGACCAAAATACTTTACACCACTGTGTGTTGATCTAGTACAAATAGTTGTTGTTCAGTGAGCTGGAGATAATTGAGGTGTTGTCCAGCCCAGATCGGAAGGTTGTTAGGGAGGTTCTGCGGCCGAGAGGGAGGGACCCGGGGGTGGTCGAGGTGGCGTATCCCGGGGGGGGGAGATCCCAAATGCGGTCTTGTGGGGGCCTATCGGACCGCCACGTGATGCTTTGTGACTGGTGACCTTGAGCCGCCTCATCACTGGACATACCCTGCAGACTGGGAAAACAATGTGCGTTCAGATTCACAGCAGATAACCAGCATTTACTTCTCTACTGACATTGTATTTCGGATCATGTGTGTGTCGGTAACTGCTTCATCTTTTGATGTTTTGCCGCGTGACTGCAATTATTTAATATGATCGCTCTTTCTGTTTTGCCTCTTCAACAGAAAATGCAGAGCCGGCCGAACTCAAGCACTTCTTTGATCAGAACTACTCCCATATCTATTACGTCTTTTTCGAGAACTTTGTTAGCATCGAGGTTAACCTCAAACAGAAAGGTGAGTGTCAGACCCATCATCTCACTTCTGTTTTGTGACAACCTCTCCAAAACTTTTTCTGTCTGTACCAACGTACCTACAGGTAGCATAGCTCCAGATTGGTGTGTGTTGTCTTCAGACCACCAGTGTGTGCTACAGAGAAAGATTCATTTTAATGATCTACATCCATGAATTTGTTTTGGGAAACCTGTCTGTGGTTTGAATCCCTGTTGCACAAATCGTAGTACCTGAGACAGCAGGAGTCCTGAAACCCTAAATATTTCAAATATTTCCCAGAGATCCAGGGACTACTTACGAAAAAGAACCGTGCTAAATCAACAACCCTTGTGGCCATTTTAAAGGTTTGCTGACCTTTCACTATTAAGCTGTTAAGCTCCATCTAGCTCTATGGAGTGTATCAGCTGTGTGAATCTGACTGCCGAGTGCCCTGGGGTTGCTGTTCTGGCCTTTCTAAAGGATGGTGTTTGCATATAATACACTGGTATTCTTAATATTTCTTTTGTTTAGTTATTAATAGCTTGCTATTGTGTGCCGTGGGATGTGTCATCTTCTGCTCTGGTCTGTTGAGATCACTGACATCACGTTCTCCTCCGTGCTAGGTCACAAATCACAAAGGGAGGAGCTCGACTCCATTCTGTTCATATTCGAGGTAAGAAGCGCTCTTTGTCGCCGCCGCTCTGAACCGTCAGGCGGAGCTGCCGTCCGCGGCGGGCCTGGCGGCCATCTTGTATGCTTTGTCTGATGACACTCTAAAACACCGCTCAGTGGGAGGGGAGATTCTTGCCAGAGATTCAGACATACCGGTGTGTGTGTGTGTGTGTGTGTGTGTGTGTGTGTGAGAGTGTGTGAGGCAACCCGCCCTGTTTGCTCACTTACATCCAAACATAAGTAGAGGTGATTAAGATCACTTCAAATCACGCTGAGTAAAGTTTGCCTTCTTGAGCGTACACACACACACACACACACACAGGTCCAGGTACTCCTCACCACACCCAGCCATGAGTCATAGGTTGGCTTGCGTTGGGCTTCCAGCGCTCTGACACCTGTTGCACAGCGGTGCTTGGCTGTGTTTGGTGGAGCGTTCAACGGACACACCGGAGAGGTTTCGCCAAGTCGGGCTCAGCGGGTCAACGTTGCCTTAATTGCAACATGCTGTCGTAGAAGCGTTTACACACTCAGAACTGACATCTGCTCTGACAAGTTTTGAAATACCACTGATCAACCTGTTCTCTGTGCAACGTGTTTAAGGGTTTATACGTAACACTACTACACTTGAGTGTGTGTGTGTACACATGCTTCCTGGAATCCTCTTCACGTATATAGAAATAAGAAGCAGTTCAGTGTTTTACACAAGGTAGTTAAGTAAAGAAGGGAGTGTGTCTAATTTCGCTCAGTTCCACGGCACGTTTTTGAATCAAACCTTTGAAATGGTTTGTGAAACTTAAGTGACCTGTTTCTTTTCTCACAGAAAATCTTGCAGCTGTTGCCGGAGAGGGTCCACGGGCGATGGCAGTTCCACAGCATCGGTGAATCCTTGTCTTGAAGTCTTTTTCAGTGCTCGTACATGGCGACCCCGAGTCCCCCTGTGAGCGGGAGCTTTGTGGGCTTATTCCTGCGTCTGGATGCCCCGGGCTGGGGCATGGGCATCGCCGTGTGTTTGTAGAAGCTTTAACACTCAGGAAGGTGGTCTCTCCTTTTCCACTGCACTGAGCTGTTGTGTCAGTAGGATACACAGACCACCAAGAGAAACTCAGAGAATGCCAAAGAGCTGGGTCAAAGCCACACCCAGGTCTGACCGAGAGCTCTAACATACGTGTGTGTGTGTGTCTGCGTGGTCGTATATATATATGTGTGTGTGTGTGTGTGTGTGTGTGTGTGTGTGTGTGTTTAAAGTGTTTTCTGTGCATATGTTTTCAGAATTTCCTTTTTACCCCTACAGGTCTTATCTTGAAGAAACTTTTGCACACAGGGAACTCCCTGAAGGTGTGAACCTACGTCTTCTACGTCTGTGATACACATACATCTGATGTCCGCGGGACCCATTTTATAGTGGAACATGCATCCAATACCCTCGGACCTGTTTTATAGTGATACACATACATGTATTACCATTGGGACCTGTTTTATGGTCATACACATACATGTATTACCATTGGGACCTGTTTTATAGTCATACACATACATGTATTACCATTGGGACCTGTTTTATAGTCATACACATACATGTATTACCATTGGGACCTGTTTTATAGTCATACACATACATGTATTACCATTGGGACCTGTTTTATAGTCATACACATACATGTATTACCATTGGGACCTGTTTTATAGTCATACACATACATGTATTACCATTGGGACCTGTTTTATAGTCATACACATACATGTATTACCATTGGGACCTGTTTTATAGTCATACACATACATGTATTACCATTGGGACCTGTTTTAAAATACACTCTTGTATTTGTATGTCTATGCATTCTTGACTGAGTCAATGTGAATGCACTTTCTTAACTGTGTGTGTGTGGTCTCTGTCTGACTGTATCTGACTGGTGTGTGCGTGCGCATGCTTGCTTGTGTGTGCGTGCGTACGTGTGTGTGTGTGTGTGCATGCGTGTATATGCATATGTGTGTGTGTGCGTGCCTGCGCATGTGTGTGTGTGCGTGCGCGTGCCTGCGCGTGTGCAGATCCGGAGGGAGGGCGTGCGTCTCTTCCTGCTGTGGCTGCAGGCCCTGCAGGGCAACGCTCTCCGTGAGCAGCTCTGGCTCTTCTCCTGCCTCATCCCAGGGTTCCCTGCTCCGCAGTCTGAGCTCGGCCCCCGCACGCCGACAACCTGATCAGTCCCAACCTCAACCTGCAGGAGGGTTAGTGTCTGCCTCTGCGCTTCGCCCGCGTCCTTCTCCTTCTCTGCGTCCTTTAACAGGGTCTTCAGAACTTCGTGGCTGGTCATCAGCATGCGTTTGTGGTCTCTAACCAGTCGGGGCCCAGCCGGTCCGTGTTAGCCGTCCCGTAGCCCCTGGGCGCTGGACGCTTCCTGTCCTGCCGTTGGGTCGATGTTAGTGTGAGTCGTGTGGAAAGACTCGTATGAGCGCAGCACCTGCTAACACACCAATGTCGGATAAATCCGCATCGCCTAGAAACGGGCTGACGAACGGTGCAGGGGGCATCTGGAGCCTGTCACCCTAACGCCAGGTGTGTGAGGTGTCGGTGTCTGTCATCTCAGCCTCGCCTGGTGCGTTTCCCTAACTGACACTGAAGCACTGAAGCAGGTTCTGTCATTTTGAATCAAATTTAGACTGAACTCTCCCTCATGGCGGCCTTATACACAGCCATACGTACAACCGCACACACACAGCCGTACACACACAGCCATATGTACAACCGCACACACACAGCCGTACACACACAGCCATACGTACAACCGCACACACACAGCCGTACACACACAGCCATATGTACAACCGCACACACACAGCCGTACACACACAGCCATACGTACAACCGCACACACACAGCCGTACACACACAGCTGAATGAAACTGGGTTTCCACACACACGGCACAGACAAGTGGTGTCCACGCTTCATGCACCATATGTCTTGGTCCACAGCACAAGTCACACCCGAGGAGATCAGTCCCCTGGTGCTGCCCCAGTCTGGGGACAAGGCTCAGGAGGACCTCACCGGCTACTTCCTGGAAGCTCTGCTGAAGTACATGGTGAACCAGGTACTCCATGGTCCACCTCCTCCCCACCAGCCACTGACCCAACTCCTGCCCCCACCCCACTCCTCCTGCCCCCACTCACCCTGTCTGGACCAAAACATTGGGCCCACTCTGAACACTGGGCCTCTGGTCTCTACTCGCAGGCCAAAAGTCTGGAGTGGAAGTGTAAGGAGAACCATGAGAAGGGCTTTGCTTTTCTCTTCGCCAACTTTAAGAAGTATTATCTGTCCCACATCTTCCCCAACTTCTCCAAGGAGAACAGTTTGTACAGTCCTGTTCTAGGTAAGAGTCCATGGAAAGTGGAGATTATTATAGTTATTTTAAACATATCTTTCGAGTTCAATAGTTTATCGTATTTTATTCATATTTTTTTTACCTGTGTGGCGTCTGTCTCACCGTCCTGCCTCGCTGTCTTTCCCGGCCGGTGTTATATTACCTCAGAGGTTCCCCCGATGAGAGCCAAACCTGGATACGTCGTTGTGAAGAGAGACCCCGAGACCAACGAAGCACTGTACTGCACTAAAGAGAACTTCCTCAATGCCAGAGTCATCTTCATCCGCTGGGTGGTCTCCTTCTGGCTGGAGCCCAGGACCAACGCGGGGACCCACATCCCCGGAGTAGACGGAGAAAACGTGCCAAAGAACATACAGGTGGGGCCTTTAGGGCATTAGGTCGTTGCTAAATATGCACCGTATCGCACCCCCTGCCTGATAAATACAAGAAACACACACACACACAGTGCGGGAGAGTAACCTGTGGGCGTGGGTGTGTCCCAGAGAGCCGCAGCAGGGCTGGCAGCGCGGGCGGAGGAGGTGTCCTGTCCCCGGGTGGATGCGCTGGAAGGCGGAGGGTGCGGGGAGGTGGAGCAGTCGCACTCCAACACCAGCACGCTGACGGAGAGGGAGCCCAGCTCCTCCAGCCTGTGCAGCATGGACGAAGAGCACCTCACCGACATCGAGGTGGTCCGCCACGTCCTCTGCTCCTCCAGGACCAACGTCAACTTCATCACCGAGATCTTCCGGCAGGTAGCGGCCCCTCCCCCACCCCTGTCCTTTCCTCCAATCAGGAGCAGCTTTATAAAATATCTGACAAACGATAACCAACAGGAAGTGGTTTTAGCTGCCCTGAGCCTTCCGGTTCCTCGGTGGAAGTGTATGCTGCCAATTGATTACATAGAGGAAGGGTTTTTAGATCCTGACACACAGTAACGTAGGGAAGTTTTACTCTGTGCTTTATTTTTTAATACTAACACACACACGCCGGTAAAGTAGAGCAGGAAAACGCCTTATTAACTCCAGTCAGGAAGAGGGAAGACACGGTGTGCATCTACAGCCAAGATCGATGACGCTCTGCTGGGAGGTCGAGTTTCGTACTGTCCCAGAGGTCCTTACCACAAACCTTTGACGACACTTAGCTGTCTGACATAAGGCACCCTGCCCATTACTGCCTGTGGCTTCATGGAAGCACTCCTGGAGTTCTCAGTCGGAGCCGTTCATGTCCGACATGTGAACGCGTGTGTGTGTGTGTGTGTATCCGCGTGTGTGTGTGTGTGTGTGTGTGTGTGTGTGTGTGTGTGTGTGTGTGTATCCGCGTGTGTGTCTCCAGGCGTTCCTCTTGCCCATGTGTGAGGCGGCAGCCATGCGCAGGGTGGTGCGGGTGTATCAGGAGTGGATCTCCCAGGAGGCCAAGCCCCCCTTCATGGCTGAACCCGAGGAGGAGGAGCCTGGCCTGAGCCAGCAGGACCCCGCTGAGGAGCAGGGCCCCACTAAGCAGGAGGAGGTCAGGGTCCCTGCACACGCACACAAACAAACACACACACACACACATCTGCAGTCCCACAGGCAACTGTGTGATAAAGGAACATCTCACCGTGGGACTAGTGATCCAAATTTGCATAATATCGCTTGATGGTGGTAGCTGTGAGTTGTACTGCGCTTTGCAGAGCAAAATGGTTCATAAGGATGTATGATTTATGTCTTGAGATTTGTTGTTTGTATTCTTGTTTATTTATTGTCATGTTTATGATGGTAAACACAAAAGGCTTCAGAAAGTGGCCACAATCCAAACTGCTTAATGTCATGAATTTCTGTTTTTCCTGATCCACGAGAGACTCATGCTCTTTAACACAGCGTGGATAGACTCACTGTGTCATACGTGTGTGTGTGTGTGTGTGTGTGTGTGTGTGTGTGTGAAGGAGAGGGCTCTGAAGGTCTCTGGCCACTGCAGGAAGCCCAGCTGGAACAGGGCTGGTCTGCAGGGATCTGGAAGTAAAGCTTCCAGCATTGAGCTGGAGTATAACGTCCGAGCAGGTGTACAGGCCACTCTGCAGGTTTGTCCCGCCTCACTCCCGACCCGTTTGGTAACCTCACCTCACGACGGTTCAGTTTTGGTACCTCACCTCCAACCCCTCCTCTCCAGGTCTTCATCACCAACTCCTCGAACGTCTTCCTGTTGGAGCCGGCCAACGAGCTGAAGTCCCTGCTGGAGGAGCACGTGGACATGTGCAAGCGGGTTCTGAACATCTACCGCAGTTTGGTCATGCACCAGACCATGGAGCAGAAGACCTGGTACACGTCTGCTCCCACCCTGACACAGCTAAAGCCCACCCTTAGATTTGCTATTGGTAACAATGACCATGCAGTTATTTCTTAGTCTCTGCAGAGGTCACACTAAATACAGCCTTTTGCCCATAGATGACATTTTATTCTGACAATTGTGTTTATCACTTTGTGTACATATTTCACACATATTCTCTTTGTATCTCAACAAAGCGGTAGAAATAATATTACCATTGCTCAGACAATAAATATATTGGTGGCCTAAGACCTTTTTACTTTACAGTTTTACAGACGAGTGTGGTTGCTGAATTTATGCCTTCCTGTCACCATGTAATATATAGTTTTCACAGATACAAAATATTACTGCTTTGTGCAATATTAATTAAAATGTTATGTGGGGATAATAATAACCAGGACACTTTGGGTTGGTCTAAGTTCCTCACTCCTCAAACCTTGCACATATCTACGCAAAATGATATTGTCCGATATTTAATAAAACTACTAATAGTGAGGGAATTTAACAGTAGTGGTCCTGTGAGGAGGTATGTCGACACCAAACTGTAACACGTGAAAATGATGTGGCCGTTCGCATGGGATTAAAATATCCTGGGGTTATTTTTACCGGTTTTTATAGTCTGTCGAGAGACGATGAATCTTCACTGACGCCTGAACGCGCGTGCGTGAAACCAGTTGGGTCCCATCAGAGCTTTCAGACGTTTCTTTCCACACACTGCGATACACTTGCAGATGAAGTGTGTGTGTGTGTGTGTGTGTGTGTGTGTGTGTGCGTGCCTCAGGGAGCAGATCCTCCTCGTGTTGCTACGAGTTACGGAGTGTGTGATGAAGAGAACCCCCTCCATAATACCTCATGGGAAGAAGAACAACACCCTTTCGGGCCGGCTAGCAGGGGCCGTCTTTCAGGTCCTCCACCCACCCCCACCCACCTCCACCCAGCTAGCTGCTCTCCACTGCATTCACTACAACGCTGGGAAAGCCGGCAAATGCGGCATCTGGCAGTTGTGTGGTTCTTAGAAATGTTTCCCCCGTTTCCATAAACGGAAGTATTTACTTCATTTTCATAATTTACCCAGAAGTATTTACTTCATTTACATAATTTACCCAGAAGTCTTTACTTCATTTACATAATTTAACCAGAAGTCTTCACTTCATTTACATAATTTAACCTGAAGTCTTCACTTCATTTACATAATTTAACATAAAGTCTTTGTCTCAGAGGCTCCCATTTGCAGACAGACACACAGGCACAGATGAAGGCATTAGTTCCTTTCCTGTACATTCTAGTCTCCTGTGTATCTGCGAGCTGATGTCCGTCTGCTCCGAGCGCTGTCGGTGGGCGTGGCATTCCAACTCTGTCCCGCCCACATGTTGCAGACTCTGATAGTGGCGTGGATCAAAGGCAACCTGAACGTCTACATCTCCCGCGAGCTGTGGGACGACCTGCTGGCCGTGTTGTCCTCGCTTACCTGCTGGGAGGAGCTGGTCACCGAGTGGTCCCTCACCATGGAAACGCTCACCAAGGTGTTAGCCCGCAACCTCTACAGCCTTGACCTGAACGAGCTGCCCCTGGACAAGCTGAGTGAACAGAAGCAGAAGAAACACAAGGGCAGAGGTGACGGTGCAGACACACACACACACCACACACACACATACGCAAACATTCAAAAATAGCAAACAAGGCATGTGTGTATGTGCAAGGTATTAGAGTGGCTATTAGTGGAGAAAGTGATAGTGGAGCTACCAGATAGTGAACAGATCTAAAGGATCTGAGGAGTTCCCCTCTCCCACTCAACATAGTGCTATACTGCCCAGCCAACCAGGGTTCATTTAAAGGGCTCTGTCCCCATCTAGTCCAGGCAGTCCTCGTTTGTCTGTGTCCCATTTAACACCACGCCTGACGCAGGGCACTACTGAGACCTGCTGGGACCTGGGACAAAGAGCCATGTGGATTCCGTTGACTGGGTCAGGGAGACAGTTGACTGGGTCAGGGAGACCGTTGACGGAGCCGGTCAGCCCTTCCGGCTTGTTGAGCGTCTGTCTGGCCTGCTAGCGCTTGACGTAACTGATTGACTTTGTGTGTTCAGACAGACATGTTAATTCTCTCCTACTAGCAGCGATTGGCACCAACCAGCAGAGGGCGCTGTCTGTGTAAAACAGGGAAATGGCCACAATATTAAACAAGTCTCATTGTAAAATGGGTTCTCGTGGGGGGCTGGAAGATGTGTGTGTGACGTGGCTCCGCTCCCCCGGCCCCCACCAGGTGGCGTCCACGAGGGCCAGAAGATGGTGGTGGATCGCTCCTTCTCCAGAGGCTGGAGCCGGGAGCCCCCGGGCCAGGCCACGGCCATGCGGCAACGCAGCGCCACCACCGCCGGCTCCCCGGGCATCGAGAAGGCCAGGAGCATCGTCAGACAGAAGACAGTCGGTGAGTCGTCCCTCCTTCCCCCCCCCCCAGGTCCCCCTACCCTGCCATCGTGGCACCCAGGAGGTCTCCACGCTCGGACAGTTTGGGTTCAATCCTCACCCGACCCTCCTAGTCAGTTTGTGTTGGAGCCGAACCCTGCAGGGACGCAGGACTTTGAGTCACCGGCACTACAAGCGTGCAGCGGTGACTCCGTGGACCGAGCAAACGTCTCCCCTCACACCACTGTGGATTCTCTTCCAGTGGACGGAGACGGAAAAATACGAAAACGCATTGTATAAGGAAGGTGACCGGGACTGTGGCGGAGGTCACGCGCCACTACTGTCTAGCCTGCCTCCTTCTGTCTCTCTCTCTCTCTCTCTCTCTCTCTTGTCCTGACTGTCTCTCTCTCTCTCTCTCTCTTGTCCTGACTGTCTCTCTCTCTCTTCTTAACGGTCACTTGTGGTCTGACTTGCTTCTCCGTGCCCTCTTACACTTCTTTCTCTCTTTCATCCCGTTCCTCCCTCCTTCCTTTCCCCTTTCTTTCTCTCCCCCCCCCCCATTCCTTCTCTTCTGGTGTGTCGTAGCCCTGCGCAGCTGTTCCACTGGCGACAGCCTCTTGTCGGCTGCGTTTATCCGCAGTGCTAAAAGCGCGCCCGTGCTCGTGCAACCCGCCCACCCCCCCCTGACAGACTCTGTCCTCACCCCCCTAGCTGACGAGCTGTCAGGTAGAGCCGGCCCACACTCTCCTCCTCTACGCTGCACGTGTGTGTGTGTGTGTGTGTGTGTGTGTGTGTGTGTGTGTGTGTGTGAGCGTACGGGACATAGCGCATGCCCGTCTTGTGTGTTTCGTGTGCATGCTTGCCTTAGGTGGCCTGCGCTCTCCAGCGTTCCAAGCCCTGCGTCCTGTTGAGCTGGGTCCCGTGGGGCCCTGATCTAAGGCTACAGGTTTGCCCCGGGGGCAGGAGTGGGGGCACGTGATGGGACACAAGCTGTAGCCCAGCACCTGATCCACTGTAGCCCAGCACCTGATCCACTGTAGCCCAGCACCTGATCCACTGTAGCCCAGCACCTGATCCACTGTAGCCCAGCACCCGATCCACTGTAGCCCAGCACCCGATCCACTGTAGCCCAGCACCTGATTCACTGTAGCCCAGCACCTGATCCACTGTAGCCCAGCACCTGATCCACTGTAGCCCAGCACCTGATCCACTGTAGCCCAGCACCCGAATCCACTGTAGCCCAGCACCCGATCCACTGTAGCCCAGCACCCGATTCACTGTAGCCCAGCACCCGATTCACTGTAGCCCAGCACCCGATCCACTGTAGCCCAGCACCTGATTCACTGTAGCCCAGCACCTGATCCACTGTAGCCCAGCACCTGATTCACTGTAGCCCAGCACCTGATCCACTGTAGCCCAGCACCTGATCCACTGTAGCCCAGCACCTGATTCACTGTAGCCCAGCACCTGATCCACTGTAGCCCAGCACCTGATCCACTGTAGCCCAGCACCTGATCCACTGTGTAGCCCAGCACCTGATCCACTGCCCAGCACCTGATCCACCCCAGCACCTGATCCACTGTAGCCCAGCACCTGATCCACTGTAGCCCAGCACCTGATTCACTGTAGCCCAGCACCTGATCCACTGTAGCCCAGCACCTGATCCACTGTAGCCCAGCACCTGATCCACTGTAGCCCAGCACCTGATCCACTGTAGCCCAGCACCCGATCCACTGTAGCCCAGCACCTGATCCACTGTAGCCCAGCACCTGATTCACTGTAGCCCAGCACCTGATCCACTGTAGCCCAGCACCTGATTCACTGTAGCCCAGCACCTGATTCACTGTAGCCCATGATCCACTGTAGCCCAGCACCCGATCCACTGTAGCCCAGCACCCGATCCACTGTAGCCCAGCACCTGATTCACTGTAGCCCAGCACCTGATCCACTGTAGCCCAGCACCTGATCCAGGTAACTGGTTAGCGTGTTCAGTGGTGGTGTGTTAGATTAGGGTTGGAACTGAACTGCTCGCCAGCATAATTAGAGATGCTTCTGTCTTTGTGGCTGTGTGAGTGTGTGTGATTTATGATTTGTTTTGGGTGTGTGTGTGATTATGATTGTGCACGCGCGTGTGTGTGTGTGTGGTGGTGTTTGGTGGTTTGGTGCTGCCATATTACCACAGGAGCCTCCACTAGTCAATACTCCATCAGTTACATCACTTTTATTTGTGTGGCATTTTGATTAGTGTTTGTGTGTTTAATGTGTTCAGCCAGCTGGACGTTGTTAAAACAGTTAAGTTTTTGTTTCAGCAGCACTTCCAGTTTGTTGTGGACTTGCTGTACCAGTGGAATGTGCTTGGATGTGCAACGTTTCTTTTCCTGCTTCATGATCGATCTGCATGTGTTTGCTTCCTGCATGTCTTGTGTGGACACAGTAGTTTTGTAAGCGGACATTAAAATGCTATTTCAGTAGCTTGTGATGTCAAATCTATGGATACTGTCTCTGGAACAGTATCATACTCGTGTGTGTGTCCAGATTAGTAAAGACTCGTGTACTAATGAGCAGTGATGTCCGCTGCCTTGTTGTGATGTTCTGTGCGTGTGTGTACCCAGACATGGAGGAGCCACCCCTGGCGGCCCGCGGGCCTCGGGCCCGACACTGCTCTCAGAGCGAGGACAGCCCCGCCTCCGAGGTGTTCTCCGTGTCAGCTGACCTGGAGCAGACGCCCCTCCCCCGCAGCAGCAGCGCCTCTGACATCATGGAGCCCTTCATCGCCGAACGGGTCAAAGGTGCACTTCCTGTTTCTGACAGTCTGTCTCACACTAGCGCCTCCACAGACTCCCCCCACTGCCCCCCACCCCCACGTGCCCCCTCCGATACCTACAGCGGCTCTGACAGGCGGGCATCTTCCCTGGAGGTGGGCGATAACATCTATGACCACCTCTGCCAGATGCCAGGGCCCCAACCCCCCTTTGTCCCCGATTGGACGTGTCCAGCGGCCACGCCCACTCCTCTGGCCGACAGAGGTGGAGAGGAGGATCTCTTCAGCTCCCTCAGGGAGTACTTCCTGCTCCGAGACCCCGAGGGGCTGCCTGGGGAGGCGGGGCTAGGTGGGCTGGGGGTGGAGTCTGGCTCAGACCGATGCGGCGGAGGCGGGGCACTGGAGGAGCAAGAGGCAGAGCAGAGCGAGCAGATTTTCTATGAGTGTTTAGAGGAGTGTGAGTGGGCGTCGGCCTGCGCGCAGGGCCGAGCCGTCGCGGAGGAGCCGTGCGCTCAGCGCTTGGCCGAGGAGGGGACGGACTCGGGGGCGCGGAAGCCGAGCGCCACGGAGCAGCCGAGCCGGCTCCAGCCCGTCGTCCCGCCGCCCCACGCGCACCAGCTTTTGCTCCGCCCCCGGCTGTCCCGCTCGGGCCCCAAAAAGCGCCCCAGGGGCGGAGTCCACGTCAGCTTCCGGCCCTCCACCGAATCCGTCCACTTCCTAAACCCCCTGGCCCCGCCCTCCGCCGCCTCGGCCACTTCAGCGCCCACTCTGCCGGGGTCACCGGGTCAAAGGTCAGAGAAGGGTCGGGCGGAGGGCGGGAGGGAGGGCGGCGAGCCGGAGGGCGGGGCCAGGCACGGACGCCTGGGCAGACCCTCCCTCCGCCCGCGCGCCTCCCGCTCCAGGTCGCAGGAGTCGGGCCGCAGCCCCTCCCACCAGCAGGTGGCGCTGTTAGGCGGCATGTATAAATCTGTGGTGCACGCTCTCTCCAAGCCCAAGAGTCACACGGCGGCCCTGAGCCACGGCAAGGCGCCCGTCCCTGACGCCCCCCTGAAGGACCTGTACTCGCATGTTATGGGCTATTTTGGAAGAAGACCAGCAGGTGAGGACCGACGGCCGCCTGCTACAACACGGAAGACAAACCCCCCCCTCCCCCCTCAAAACAAAACAAAAAAACTACAACAACAAACAGCCTGTTCCCTGTTTTCCTCTTTTTTTTAACTGTTTTTCTTTTTCTTTGTCTTTTTTTGCCTGAATGCAGATTGAATTGAGGCTTTTTTTTTTGTTTTGTTTCCTTTTAAAGTAGCTCAATTCCATAAAGAGCCGGCAGGCTGATGCCCCGCCCACCTCTGGGATGGCCCCTCCCACCAGCTTCTGGGATCTAATCTCTG
>JAGXOD010001362.1:0-60000 GCA_020368025.1 Brachyhypopomus occidentalis | reverse complement strand
CGGTTTTTTTTTTAACTTTCCCGTACGCATCTCTGCACGCTCCCCCCACGACACCCACACCCCGCGCGACCGCGAGGCCATCGTCCGCGCCAGCCGGCTTGCGGATCGTCTGGCGCACCTGTGGCGTGATGGACGTAATTGTTCCTGCGCTCTCCTAATGGACTAATGAGAAAGGGGGCGACGTGCGCTCACGCTGGGGGGGAGGGGTGGGGTTGTTGTTGTGCTCCCCGCTGCTCCGGCCGCCTTTAAACGCCTAATGCCATGCAGGCCGGCGCCCCGTCCACACACACACAACTTCACCCGATGGCATCTCATAACCCGTGCCTGGTTATGAATGACAAGGCGGTGGTTAGTGTGTGTCTGTGTGTGTCTGTGTGTGTGAGTGTGTGTGTGTGTGTGTGTTCCAAGCTGGTTACTGTTCCAGATGGCTGGATGCATCTTGTTTTGTGTCTCAAGATTGCTGGTTTTATGTCCGATTTTGCAGCCCTGTTCTGAGTTGTACGAACTGTGTCAGATCATTATCGGTTTGTCCGTCTGCATTATTCCTGTCTGTGCGTCTGTAGGGAGGGTTGTGTGTGTGTGTTAGCGCCTGCGTTAGAAATAGGAAGGTAGTCTGATAGCAGATGGAATCCGTATTGATCTGTTTTTAAGATGTCACCAGTTTGTCAAACATTGTTTTGACAGACCTTATTCACATCGCGGTTTCCTCATGGGTAAAGTGGAAGTATCGACTTATGGAGATTCTTGTAAATAACTCTGTATCCTCCATCTTCCAGGAACACATTATTAAGCACATCCTCGCCTCCGCCCGAGACGAGCCGTCTGCCCCAGCCAGGTAACGTCCCAGAACCCCCACCCACCCCCTCCACCTGCCGCGAGTCTGCCTACCACCACACACACTGCATCTCTACAAGACGCCAAACACCATCGCAGTCAGGGGATAAAATACAGCCAAGCGGAGTCCATCGTAATGGAGCGATCGGCTTTTTGTAAATATTAGAAATGGTGATTTAAATGACTGGATTTAACCAGACACGCCGTATCCTCTGAGTCAGTATTCCAGACGTTACGTCAGCGTGTTGTCTACTCCGGGGTCAGTCCGAGGTCCTCTGCAGGTTGCGGGGTGGTCCGTAGTCGGGCTGGTTATTCATGGAAAGGACGGCGGCACCGGTAGAGCTGAGGTTCGGGGTTTTCAACAGTAAAGCCACCTGCTGCTGGATAAGGGAATGGCTGAGGGGGCGGGGCTAAGAAGGTGTGGGGGAGGGGCAAGGGCAGGGGTGTGTTCTCTGAAGGGGACGGGGCTACGAGGGTGTGGGGGAGGGGCAGGGGCGTGTTCTCTGAAGGGGTGGGGTTACAAGGGTGTGGGGGCGGGGCCAGGACAGGGGCATGTTCTCTGAAGGAGGGGGCGGGGCTACGAGGGTGTGGGGGCAGGGCAGGGGCATGTTTCACGTCCCATGCAGCGTAATACCGAGACAGCCACAGTGTAGAGGTGGTATGATAGTTTGTTATTAAAGCATTAAACAATAACAATAAGACTATGACGTTTATTATGAAGTGTGAGTGCGGAAGCTATTATTCCTTCCTTAAATGAGAAGTTGTAATTACCATATGTTGTAATATGTATTATTAGGAAATGTATGTCCATTATATATCCATTCTGTCCCCTATTCAGTCTGCCTAATAGGAGCGTGTCTGTCTGGTCGTTGGGTGTGTGTTGCAGGTGTGTTGCTCTCTGTAGTCTGGGTGTGTGGCTCTGTGAGGAACTGGTCCAGGGTACACGTCATCCGCAGATCAAAGAAGCCCTGAACGTCATCTGTGTTACTCTGAAGGTGACTCGCCCTGCAAGAACCTTTTAAGTGAACCTGGTACTTCTGAGTAGATACTGATGACCAGTGGTGGTGTAGTGGTGGTGAGTGTAGTGGTAGTGGGTATACTGGTGGTATAGTGAGGTGGGTGTGGTGGTGAGTGTAGTGGTGTTGAGTATACTGCTGGTATAGTGAGGTGGTTGTAGTGGTGGTATAGTGGGGTGGGTGTGGTGGTGAGTGTAGTGGGGTGAGTGTAGTGGTGTTGAGTATACTGCTGGTATAGTGAGGTGGTTGTAGTGGTGGTATAGTGGGGTGGGTGTGGTGGTGAGTGTAGTGGGGTGAGTGTAGTGGTGTTGAGTATACTGCTGGTATAGTGAGGTGGTTGTAGTGGTGGTATAGTGGGGTGGGTGTGGTGGTGAGTGTAGTGGGGTGAGTGTAGTGGTGTTGAGTATACTGCTGGTATAGTGAGGTGGTTGTAGTGGTGGTATAGTGGGGTGGGTGTGGTGGTGAGTGTAGTGGGGTGAGTGTAGTGGTGTTGAGTATACTGTTGGTATAGTGAGGTGGGTGTAGTGGTGGTATAGTGGGGTGGGTGTGGTGGTGAGTGTAGTGGGGTGAGTGTAGTGGTGTTGAGTATACTGCTGGTATAGTGAGGTGGGTGTAGTGGTGGTATAGTGGGGTGGGTGTGGTGGTGAGTGTAGTGGGGTGAGTGTAGTGGTGTTGAGTATACTGCTGGTATAGTGAGGTGGGTGTAGTGGTGGTATAGTGGGGTGGGTGTGGTGGTGAGTGTAGTGGGGTGAGTGTAGTGGTGTTGAGTATACTGCTGGTATAGTGAGGTGGGTGTAGTGGTGGTATAGTGGGGTGGGTGTGGTGGTGAGTGTAGTGGGGTGAGTGTAGTGGTGTTGAGTATACTGCTGGTATAGTGAGGTGGGTGTAGTGGTGGTATAGTGGGGTGGGTGTGGTGGTGAGTGTAGTGGGGTGAGTGTAGTGGTGTTGAGTATACTGCTGGTATAGTGAGGTGGGTGTAGTGGTGGTATAGTGGGGTGGGTGTGGTGGTGAGTGTAGTGGGGTGAGTGTAGTGGTGTTGAGTATACTGCTGGTATAGTGAGGTGGGTGTAGTGGTGGTATAGTGGGGTGGGTGTGGTGGTGAGTGTAGTGGGGGGGGTGAGTGTAGTGGTGGTGTAGTGGGGGTGAGTGTAGTGGTGTTGAGTATACTGGTGGGGGGTATCCGTGTGTGCACGGATGTGTTTGTGCGCGTGCACGTGTGTGTGTGTGTGTGTGATGGATCGTCTACGCACTTTCCACATGCTCATTTGATCTTTCTCTCTTTATTTCTCAGTTCCCTAATAAAAGTGTCGCGCTGGTGGCGTCCGACATCCTGCACTTGCTGATAAACTATGTGGACCATCTGCAGAAATTCCCACCTGACACTCCAAAGAAGATCGTGGAGGTAACGATGCTTTGAGGCTGGCGGACGCCTGGTCCTGCTCTGAGGTCCGAGACCGTCCCTCTGCCCGGCTCCTCCGTGCTGGCCCAGACCAGTTAAGGACACAGCTGTCGTATTTTGACTGAGTCGTCATAGCGATTGGGTGTGCTTTCTGTTATTGCAGATACTCATAGCAACCATCACCTACCTGCTCCCCTCCACGGAGTCTTCCCCTCATGAACTGGACAAGAGGGTACCTACTACACACACACACGCGCACGCACACACACTATACACACACACACACACACACACACACACACTATACACACACACACTATACTCACACGCACGAACACACACACACACACACACACATACACACACACACACTATACACACTACATACACACACACACACACACACACACACACACACTATACACACTATATACACACACACACGCACACACACACACACACACACAATAAAGCGATTTAAGTGAAGAATCTGCATTGCAGTCCACTTAAGACCTCCTTCCCAACTGAGCACAGTTTTTAACAGGCATGTTATTTCAAGCAAACTGATAAATATCCCGTGATCTACCTCTATCACTGATGCCAACATGTGTAGTACATGTTAACAATTAATGTTCTCCAAAAGTAACAAAATTCTAAGATTATTAGTTTAGCCTTTTGGACTAGGCTACAGATGCATATTTAGTAGTAATGTATAACATCAGTAATCTAACCCCATATACACACATACAGTATTTTTGTGTGTGTGAGTGAGTGCATGTGCAATTAGTGTTGTGTGGAAGCGGAATGTTAGTTAATCCATATACAAAAATATCCGACACTATAGAAAACTCGGCTGCTCTTGTCTGTGTGTGTGTGTGTGTGTGTAGCTGGTGGTGTCTCTGCTGCTGTGTTTGCTGGACTGGGTGATGGTGCTTCCTCCAAATACGCTGCTCCTGCCTGTCCAGTCGCTGGGCCCAGACAAGGACAAGACGGACAAGTCCGTCCTGAGCGCCATCTATAAGGTCCGCGCTGCTACACACCTGACGTGCCATTATCCTCCACGTCTGGCACTGCCATGATGGCACTGTGATTTTGTATTTTTTTATCCTGATAAGTAATATTTTTTTATGCATTGCTTTCTCTCTCTCTCTCTCTCTCTCTCTCCCAGGTGCTCCACGGCTGTGTGTACGGGGCTCAGAGTTTCAGTAACCCCCGATACTTCCCCCTCAGCCTTGCGGACCTGAGCAGTCCCACCTACGACCCCTTCCTGCAGCTGGAGGGCCTTCGTGAGCCCGAGCCCCTCCACTCGCCCGACTCTGAGCGCTCCTCCAAGCTGCAGCCCGTCACGGAAGGTCTTCCTCTCCTCCTCCTCCTCCTCCTCCTCTCCCTTCTCTCCTTCCTAACAGGCTCTCGTCGTCATTTTCTGTCCTGAAGTCTTTTCTGCTCCATAAATCATCTGCACACGTACATCGATGTACACACCTCCCCCCCCAATGCCATTAGGCGGTGCTGGACTGACTGGTCCAGGCAGCTCGAGAGGCCTCCGCGAGCCCAGTGTGATGTCCGCCGCCCCATGCCGCTTTAATTCCTGCGCCCGCTCACACCCCCCCGCCAGGAGGCCGGCGCTAATGATCCGGTCCGCCCGTGTGGCATGCGTCCCGCCCGGCCCGCTCCCGCACCTATTACCGCGTGGCTTACCGCTGAGGCGCTGCCGGGCCTGCTAGAGGCTGGAGGCGCCGTCCGGAGCGGCCTGGAGCGAGGCCCCCACCTCGGGCTCCTCCACCCCCACGCAAAACCCCCACCCGCACACCCCCGTTTTCATTCCCGCTCCCCCGGGGGTGGAGGCGGAGCTGCACTGATTGAGCCGAGAAGCCTCCAGGCACGTTCTGCAGTGGAGCTGTTGGACTCGGCTCCCCCTGGGCTTCCACAGGTGGAGGTGGGAGGAGGGGAGAGAGAGAGAGAGAGAGAGAGAGAGAGAGTTAGAGTGTGCCGCCCAGTGGGGTATCTTCTCAGAGCCCCCCGGGCTTTGTGCAACTTCAGGGGCAGTAGGGCCAGCTCAGTGTCGGCGAACATCACATGTGCTCTAAGATCCAAATCAGAGCAACCGAACCACATCGGTGCAAATCTTGGGCAAAAACGTTTTACATTTGTGTGTATGGGCGCACGTACGTATGTGTGTGTGCGTGTGTGTACAGTGGAGTTCCTGCTCTGACACACGCCACACAAACGCTCTCCTCTCTAACCATCACACCTCCTTCTCCCTGTTTCTTTTGCACTTACCTGCAGTGAGGAGCCGTATCCAGCAGGGTCTCATCTCCATAGCGGCGCGTACGGTCATCTCCCACCTGGTCAACCACCTGGGCCACTACCCGATGAGCGGCGGCCCCGCCACGCTCACCAGCCAGGTGTGCGAGAACCACGACAACCCGTACTGCCATAGCAACGACCTGGCCTCTGACCTTTTCCACACGCCAAATCTGCAGTTCTTCGCTCTGAACGGCACCACGCTGCTCTCCGGCCTGCAGATCCGGGCCGAGGACGGCCTCCCGGGGGGCGGGGTCTCGGCCGGGCTGGCGACCACCAATGCCTGCGTGCGCCTCATCGTCAGGGACATCTCGGGGAAGCACTCGTGGGACTCGGCCGCTCTCTACGGCCCGCCGTACTGCAACGCCCCCGCTCAGCCTCTGGCCTTGCACCGAGCCTCCGATCCCCCGGGGGGCGACGGAGGGCGCGGCGGAGATGGCGACGGCGTAGAGAAGGCGGAGCAGGAGGAGGGGGAGGAGCTCGGGGAGAATGAGGAGATGCAGAGGAAGGAGGAGGAGACCCTGGAGGAGGACGGAGAGGAGGTGGAGGAGGAAGAAGAAGAGGAGGAGGAGGAGGCGGTGTTGGAGCTGATGGCGCCGCGGGCCAAGCGCGTGTGCCGTGAGGCCATCCCCAGCTGGGCGTCCCTGCAGGACGGCGAGGACGCGCTGGACGAGATGCTGCAGTACCTGGGCAACTCCAGCCCGGAGTGTCTGCAGCGCGCGGGCATGCCCCTCAACATCCCGGCTCCGCCCCCCGCCTGCGTCTCCGAGAAGCAGGAGAACGACGTCATCAACGCCATCCTGAAGCAGTGCGCCGAGGAGCAGGAGTTCGCGCTGCACCGCGGCAATGAGCTGGACATGCGGGCCGAGCAGCAGCCGGAACCGGGCCTGCACAGGCCGCAGTCCGCCTTCTACTACTGCAGGCTCCTGTTTAACATGCTGGGCATGAACTCCTGGGAGAAGAGGTGAGGGCCCCGCATCACACGTCCCGCATCACACGTCACACGTCCCGCGTCACACGTCGCGGGGTCGCAGTGTAGCTGCACTAGATTACATTAGACACTTTATTGTCTGCTCACATGGGAATTTGTTCTGCCTTCACAAGCTCCAGGCGATCACATGATCAGACACACACGAGCACGACGTATACAACACAAGTAACACACACTGACGTGTACCAAGCCAGCAACCATACAGTAGCGCTGTTTTTCTAAGGCCCGCCTTTCTATTTCATTGGTTTTTGACGTCAAACACTTCTGGCTCAGTACACTGTTGCCTCCGGGAGGTTTGATATGATATAGGCCATATTCTACATACTGCAATACCAATCTGCCTTATCATATCACCCACATCCCCTTTGTTTTACTCCCCCGAACATCAACAACCCATAATAACTGACACATGACTGTTGGGTCTTTCTCCTCCGTCCATCCTGGTTCGAACAGGGCAGTTTGTTCTGAGTCTTTGGTGACTGTTGGGGATAGTGTAGGGTTAGAGTAGGATTAGGGTTAGAGTAGGATTAGGGTTAGATTAGGATTAGGGTTAGACTGGATTAGGGTTTCAAAATTATGCCCCATCATCTTTAGGGTTAGATTAGAGTTGGGGTTGTACTGTAGAATTTCAAAATCATGCCCCATCATCTTTAGTATCTTTAGATTAGGGTTAGGATTAGGGATAGAGTAGTCTTAGATTAGGGTTACAGTAGGATTAGGGTTACAGTAGGGTTGGGATTAGGGATCGAGTATCTTTAGATTAGGGTTAGGATTAGGGATAGAGTAGTCTTAGATTAGGATTAGGATTAGGGTTAGAGTATGGTTAGGGTTGTACTGTAGAAATTCAAAATCATGCCCCATCATGCACCACTGTTTGCGAAACAGGATTCCACGTCAGTGACGTGACGTTTCAAACGTTGGGTGCCCACCACACCCCGATCACCCGCGACGTTTGCCAATACCCTGGAACGTCCCGGCGAACACGAAGGTGCGTGTGTTCTGTATGTCAGCAGTGTAACCCCAGCAGTCTTATGGTAAACCCCAATGGCCCGAAAAAAGTGTCCTGTTCTGAAACGGGTAGTGGTAGCAGGATTACGGAGCTGGTGTAACTGCATTTGGTGCTGCTGCAGAAATCCCATAATGCGTGCAAATATCCTTTCCCTGTTGTGTGGTTTGGTGTGTGTGTGTGTGTGTGTGTGTGTGTAAGCTCTCCTCATCAGCTCATTAGTTGCTCTTCTCTTCAAGAGACGGTTCCCGTGGAGACTCACGAGAGATGCTTTTTTTCCCTTTCCACTAATAGGTGATATTACCTGAAATGGCTGAATATTTCCAGATTATGAATAATTGTAATTTTTTTCATCTCTCGGGCAGTGATGAAATGGCATTCATTTTTATGATGCACGTGAGCTCCGATCCCGCGACGAGGAGAAAATCGTTCTCCCCATTGTTCTCTTACAGGAGTGTAACAAAAACGCTTCTTTGGCGGGTGTGTGTTTGTGCGCGCGCGTGAGCACACGTGCGTGCGTGCGCCCGCTCTTATGGGAGATTAATTCTTGAGGGCCCTGTCATCTGCCGTACCCCCGCGTCGCCTTTCATTCAGGGCTGATATTCAGGGTGCAAATAAAAGCCTGCTGGCTTTAAAAGCCGGCTGTCTCCCTGGTGGGTGCTCGCGTGTGCTTTGGCGTGCACGTGTGCGCTCGCGCGTGTGCTCGCGTGTCTTTAGAAGCCGGGCTGTGGGTGTTATTAGCGGGGGGAGAAGCGAAGAGCACGAGCCGGACCCCTTTAATGAGGAATTGTCCCCGCCGCTGCTCTCCAGGCATTCATGCTTCATTTGTCCGCGCTCCGTGACGAAGGCGTTCGCGATCGGCCCGCGCTCGCCGAGACGTGGGCGCGCCCCATAATGCTCCTCTTTCATGCGGGCCCGCCGCGCGGCTCTTAAATGGCTCGCTTTCAATGGGCAAAATGAAGACCATTACACCGCAACAAGCTAATAAAGAGGGGCCCGGCTCGGAGAAAAGAGGCCGAAACAAAAAAGTCCTTTTACAGAGCCCTGCCACGGCTTTTACCAATGACTCATGTAAGCGCCGAGGAGAAAGAGAGAGCGCGCGAGAGGGAAAGGGAGAGTCTGTTACATTATCTCACATTATTTCATGAGTTCGCATTTACGAGCGGGCTGAGCAGAAAAGCCTACAGATAGGCGTCCTGTCACTTTGGCTTGGGTGGGTTTTAGAAGTGGGCTTTCTTCTTCTCCCTCCTCCTCCTCCTCATCATCATCATCATCATCACGCAGGCTCGGGGAATTGTTTGTCACGTCGTTCGTGTTTTCACCGGCCATCACATTTTTCCAGGGATCTGTGAGAAAGACAAAAGACGTGCGTAATTAAGGAGGCTGCGTCTTACGAGCCTGAGTGGTTGGTTCACCGCGGACAGGCGCTGATCGCTTCATATTCCCGAGTCGTCTCCCCCACACGGCGGCGGCGTTTAAATGACCTTTTCCCCCCTCCACACAGGTCCAGTTTCCACCTGCTGAAGAAGAGCGAGAAGCTACTCAGGGAGCTGAAGAACCTGGACTCCAGGCAATGGTGAGAACAACACCCGCACGTCCCCAACACCCGCACCTCCCGGCCCCAACACCCGCACGTCCCAGCCCCAACACCCATACGTCCCAACCCCAACACCGCTGCTCGCCGGCGCTCTGAGCCCAATCTCTCCCCCTTCCCCTCCCCGATGCAGCCGCGAGACGCACAAGATCGCCGTGTTTTACGTGGCCGAGGGACAAGAGGACAAGCACTCCATCCTGTCCAACGCCAGTGGCAGCCAGGCCTACGAGGACTTTGTGGCAGGGCTGGGCTGGGAGGTAGGTGCCCTGAGGGGGGGGGGGTCCACCCCAGCCTCCCTCCCCCTACTGGGGGACCAGGATGGGGGATGAGGGTTAAGGGCTTGTGTTGGTGATTCTGCAGGAGCATATTCATATATATACATATAAAAGACATGAAGAGAAGTATGAGACGTGTGTATGCGATGAGCCTGTCCTGCGTGTGCGTAGGTGAACCTGACCAGTCACTGCGGCTTCATGGGAGGTCTTCAGCGGAATAAGAGCACGGGGCTGAGCACCCCCTACTTCGCCACCTCCACCGTGGAGGTGATGTTCCACGTGTCCACGCGCATGCTTCCCGACTCAGACGACGACCCGCTCACCAAAAAGGTACCAGCCGCGAGCGCCGACCTATAGGGACGCGAGACGAGGAGTAGTAGTCAGTTTACAAACGCTCCACGCACGTTTCCCCCTGCTGTCGCTACCTGTGACACTATGAGGTAGCCCTCTGGCCACGCCCCCAGCCCCGCCCCCTCCCCAGCAGCATCCGCTCCTCCCAGGCCCGGGTGAAGTGCTGCACCACGCCCCGCTGACCCGCGTGCGCTCTGCCAGCGCCGTCGGACCCGAGCCGAGCCCTTCACGCCCCTCCCCGCCGGGAGACGGGCCTCACGCACGGCCTCACTCGCACGAGAGGAAGTAATGGTCCATAACGACTGAGGCTCGTCCTCCTGCCGCGGCCCTTTGTCCCCTGCTTGCGTTTATCTTCCCAGAGAGGACTGTAGCTGCTCACTTCATCTCTCTCTCTCTCTCACCTCCCCCGTACTTATTTTCACCGCTTCTTCGCCGGGGCAGCGGGGATCGAATAGACGACGGAATTAGCGCTAACGAGCTTGGCTGTGGGGTCGCGGCGCGGACTCGTGCGAGCCGGCGGGTGGCCCCAGCGCCGGGTGACCTAGCGTGTGTCGTTACTGCTGCCCCCGCCCGCCTCCTTCGGCATACGTCTTCTGGGCCAAGCCGGGGCGATAAGCCGCTAATGTCCTCACAGGACTTATTAATGAGCGCACGTGACAGTAAGGGGGGGCGTGGCCGCGGTTTAAGTGAGATCGGAGGGCTGTAATAGGATTATAGCTGTCGGTCTGAGCGGAGGAATCACCTTGCCTGTAGCTTAGCAGAGTCGTCGCTCCCTCCTCTTCCTCCTCTTCCTCCTCTCTGTCCCCGCCTGTTCAGAGTGAGAGGGTAGGCTGAGTTTTTTTTGGGGGGTGGGTGTGAACAGAAGTGCAGTGGCATCGCAGTGTCACGTAGAAGCCGGCCGCTAATCGCCCGTAATGAGCAGGCGGTGTCGTTAGCCGTGAGCTTTAATCTCCGATCCGCCGCCGTGCCGTTTGGCCGACTGTCTCGGCACGGGACGACAGGGAAACGGCAGATGACGGATTGTTTGCTGGTTGACTCACAACTCTGTGTCCTTAATCACCCGGGCAACCTAAGAAACTCCGCCTCCTCCCTGTCCTGTTGAGTCTCGGACATCCGCGCTGTTGAGTCTCTAGTGACTCCGCCGTCCGGCTGTTTATGCCGCGCCGTCACCTCCCCTCGCGTCTCAGGGCCTGGTCACGCAGAGACACTGTCCCTTCCTCCTCCTTGCGTCCCGAGTCGTCAGTGTGAGCGCTCACGAACACGGCCAGAGGACAGAGCCGTCCCTCACAGGACTGGTGAGTGCAGACTACGCTTATCTTCCAATAAACGCTAAATCGTTTTATCTCCCCCCTCCATCCAAACACACACAAACACACACAAACACACACAAACACACACAAACCAATTGGTGAGGCGCATCTTTGGTGTAATTCATAGCTGTAATTTGAGCGGGCAGAGCGTCGGAGCGGATGGCAACGGCTCCTCGGGGGTTCTGTGCGCTCCTGTCAGCCGTCTAAAGGGGGTGCTAGCCGGTCCTACGCGCCACGCGCCGCCATATTCCACCCAAATTAGATTGGGCTTGTCCCCTCGCCACGAGCCCGCCATGACTCTTCAGGGCCAAATTGGATTTGCGAGGGCTGTTGGACGCGCTGGGCGCATCGAGATGGGCCCGATAGCGACACTAAACCATGTTAAGCAGACGCTAAAGCGTGTCAGCTCAGTCGCCGCTGCCCCACGGCACGTTCGTTCATCCAGTTGGACGCGCACAGCGCCTGCCACAACGCCCGCCCCGCCCGCGCTGTTTTCGGTGTTTACAACGCCACATAGATGCTAAATTCAGCCGTTCTCTCGTTAAAGACGCCCCCGCTCACGCAGACCGAGCTCAGAGCGGCAGGGTTTTTCTTTTTTTTTCTTTCTTTTTTTAGACTTTTCGGTTAAAATGTCTTATTTCCTTAATCCGGGTGCAGAGGCTGTTGGTGGCCACCGGAGGCACTGTAGAGACACAGCCGGTGATTTTGGTCAGAGCCGACCCGGGAGTCCACGGTGGCAGCGGTGATGGAGTGAGGGAGACGGAAGATGGATGCGAGGCGTTGGCTGGGAGCGGGAAGGGCCTCGTCCCTCCCTCCAGCCGCCTGTCCCCGTCCCCGCTCAAGGTTAATAGCGCTGTAGAGGACGACCCTGGATGGGCGACAGGCCACCTTCACAGCAGCCGAACGTCCCCTTTAAACCGGCCAGGAGGATAAATGCATGAAGTCACAGAGAGACACCGAATGTCCGTTAGACTCGGCGCCCAAGGTTGTTTAGCGCTGAATTTGTACCTCACTTCTCACTCTTTCTCTTCCTTTCTTTTCTTTGTCTCTACCCCCACCCCCCAGTTACGGCACTTGGGTAACGACGAAGTGCACATCGTGTGGTCCGAGCACACGCGGGACTACCGACGGGGCATCATCCCCACCGAGTTCGGAGACGTGCTCATCGTCATCTACCCCGTGAGGAACCAAATGTACAGCATCCAGATCATCAAGAAGCCAGAGGCAAGTCGCACGCGCGCGGGAGGATGGAGGACCAACGTCTGACAGCTCCTCCCGTTCAGTTCAAGCTTTCAGACACGTGGGCCTGTAAAAGCAAAACGTCTCCCAGATATAAGCACCTTTGCCACAAATCAAACTCAGCCTGGCCAAGTTAGGATTGGAGTGGAGCTGGTGCGGTGGTGACCGATGCGTGTATGCACACGCTGTGCGTGTGCCGCTGTGCGTGTGCCGCTGTGCGTGCCGGCTCAGTCCACACGTGCGTTATCTGATGTTCTCTCCCCGTCCGCCTCCAGGTCCCCTTCTTCGGGCCCTTGTTCGACGGTGCTATAGTGAATGGGAAGATCTTGCCCACCGTGGTGCGAGCCACTGCTATCAACGCTAGCCGGGCCCTCAAATCCCTCATCCCCCTCTACCAGAACTTGTATCCTTTGTTTGTGTGCGCCTGGTTTGGCGGTGGCCAGGGGCCTCAGACAGCCCGCGCTGCTTAAAGACAAAAAGTTGTGTATTTTGCTTATTTTTTCTGTAATGGAGCGATGTGCTATTGTGTGTGTGTGTGTGTGTCGCTGTGTGAGGGAGCGTGTGCGAGTTTGTGTGATTATTCTGTCTTATCTCTGGTTTGCTTTCATGCCATACTGAACTGGCTTTTGTGTGTGTGTGTGTGTATGCGCCTGTGCAAGCGTGTGTGAGAGCGATTGAGTGGTGTCCAGAGCTCTGGCTCTGACTAGAAGCAAGTAGGCGAGTGGCCCGTTCAATAACTATCGACGTCTTACTTGTGAGCGCGTAGAGCCTCGGCTCGGGTGATGGAATCGCTCAGATCACTCTGATCGCCCCCTCCGCTCCCACCCACCACCCTGCATGCGCTTTCAAAATCATTCTCTGGCAAATTACTCTCTCTCTCTCTTTCTCTCCCTCTCTCATGCTCTCATGTTCCTCTCATTCATCCTTCTCTCTAATTGTTTTGACTCCAAATGACACACCTTCATTCAGACCCGATTGAGTAGCTCGCGTCGCTCCCCGAGAGTGACGTTTTCTCTCGTGCCTCAGTGACATTTCCCCCCCCACGTGTGGAACAGAGCTTCGAAACCAGAGACCACAGACATACAGATGACCTGATGCTCAGTTATAAAGACGTTTTGTGATTTCTTCATTGCAGTGACGCAAAATATGAACGAATCTTCACAAGGTGTTCATCTTCATCATCTGGCGTGAGGTCTCCGCGCGTCGTCCTTCGACGGTTCAGCTGCGAGAGGCCGGGAGCCGGCGGGCTGTGGTCACTACCGCCCCTGTCTGCTCTGTCCTCTTCTCAAAGCTAGTCGTCCACCAGAAAAACAAAGCCAAAGGCGGTGAGGGGGAAGAGGGAGAGGAAGGGGAGGAAGAGGGAGAGGAAGGGGAGGAAGAGGGAGAGGAAGGGGGCGTTGGGCTGGGGGGGTTAGGAGTGATTCTCGTCTGCCATGTTCTCCAGGCCAGAGAGATTGTTTGGCCCAGCTTGAGTCTTCGCTTACAGCAATCTCACCCATCTGTGTGCGCGCGTGTGTGTGTGCGCGCGTGTGTGTGTGTGTGTGTGTGTGTGTGTGTGCGCGTGAGTCTGTGTGTGTGTGCGCGCACGCATCCATACTCTAGGTTGCATTCGGTTCACTGTGTGTGTGCGCGTGTGTGTCTACACACATCCATACGCTAGTGTTCATTCAGTCAGCGGTGTGTGTGTGTGTGTGTGTGTGTGTGTGTGTGTGTGTGTGTGTGTGTGAGCACAGGACTCGATAGTGCGCCCAGCTATTGATTGGCGTGAGTTGCACAGGTCGATGGTCCTGACAGTCTGAATTACAGTAATCTGTCATTATCGACGGATGTCTCTCCAAACCTGTTCTCTCCCTCAGTCTCTCCTCAGTCCGTCTCTTTTGTCCGTCTGTCTCGCTTTTGCTCGTGTTTTTTTCTTTCTTTCTTTCCTCCTTCACCTCCTCCCTTTTCTTTTTCTTCCTCTCCTCTTCTGTCCTGTCCACTCTCTCGCTTCCTGATTTTGTTCTCCGGGTGATGATAATTGGCGGCTGTGTGTGGTGTCCCAGCGCTTGCGATTAGAGGTGCTTTAACAGCAGGACTGACGAGGGGGAGGGGCGAAGTGCTGAGGGCACCTTTAAAAAACGCCACGTCCCTTTTCCTTTTTACCTGTTGACTCCACCACGGAGCGCTCCATTATCTGGCGGTCGGAGACCCCGCGTGAGATCCTCCGGAGATGCCGCCAAGACCAAACTTTGAAGACGTCTTCCGGCGGCGCGAGTCATAACGGAGGGTGGAGTTGCGGACGCGGGTGGAGAAGCGCCGACAGTGCCGCTTTGAAACGTCTGCGGTTAGAAAGCGGACAGCGTCGGGAGGGCGGGCTCGGGGACCCGGGGGACAACTGGCAACTCTTTTACCTCACAGGCCCGAGGCTCGTGACAGGCAAAACCAGACCGCCGGCGTCTTCCTGTTGTTCGGCGGACGTGCGGCCTTTGTGAAGCCACGTGAAACGAAGGCCCTTTTCGTTGTTTTCTCCGGCGCCGGAGCTCCGCTGTGACTGAGTGCTCGTCGGGGCCGCCGCCACACAGAGAAGATGAAGCTTTTTCTCCTCGCACTCTAATCTTCCCTGAACGCCTTCCCTCTGTCCTTTAGGCACATCTCTCTTCCTCCTTCTGCACATCTCTCTCTCTCTCTCCCTTTGTCTCATTCCCGTCTCACTCTTGCTCTCTCGTTGCTCCTTCCCTCCGCCCTTTTGGCATTCCTCTTTTCATTGCTTCCCTCATCCTTCCTTCTTTCGTTCACACTTTCACTCTGCTCCTATGATTCTCCCTTTCTGTCTCTCTCTCTCTCTCTCCCTCTCTCTCTCGTTTCTCTTAGCTCCACTCCCAGTTCCAGCTCCTTGGGTTGGCCCCAGGCAGGGTCCATCTGCCTCGTCCGCCTTCTGATCCCTCATTCCCCATGACTGTGAAATTGGGGCTTGGCCTGCAGAAAAAGGCGCCTCTTTGGCCTCTGTGTCTGAGGTGGTGGTGGTGAAGGTTTGGAGCTGAGGGAGCAGGTAGCTGGATGCTGTCGGGTACGCACAGATAGCAGGGCGCTGAGAGTAATCCACAAGGTTTGTGTGTGTGTGTGTGTGTGCGTGTGTAGACCCCCGCCCCTCCAGGCCCTCCTGCATGCAGGCCAGCGCACTGGGGCTCCGTGATAAAACGTGGAGGCCGGCCACGTGGAGCAGAGATTGGTGGACAGGCCTGGAGGCTGCGTAGTTCTGGGTGGCGTCCCCCTGAACCCGGGGCCATCAGCTCCCCTTCCTCAGAACCTGCCGGAAGGCCCCCCCACCCCCACCCACCCACCCCCGACGAGCCCTGGAACAGATCAGAGCAAGACGTCGCGCGCGCACACCGAGAACGAGGCGCATTATAGCGCCTATCTGATGTGTCAGGCTCAGGGCGGTGGGAGCAGTCGGGGGGGCGCTGGCTGACGGCTCGGACTCTCGGGCAGAAATGCAACCGTGTGAGCCACAGCCATCTTCCATCTGTCGGCCGCTGATTGTGCGGCTGTGGACATGGATCTGGAGGAAGACGGGGACGTTTAAGCCGCTCCCTCGCCCGGCCGTGCCAGTACAGCGGTGTGTGTGTGTGTGTAAGAGCATGTGGATGGAGCAGGAGTGTGCCCGCTGGTTCCTGATTGGCAGAGATAAGTGTTGAGCTGCTGGGGTCAGCATATGGCGGCGTGTGATAGAGGACTCTGGGTGTGTGGCCACTGGGTCACCGCCGGCCTCGCACGCTCACTCTGCCTTTCCAAACGCAGGCGCGGTGATGGGAACTACCACACACACACACACTCCCTTCCTTATGTCCCCATGCCTCAGAGCACACACACACACACACACAATGTAAACGAAGCCAAACGCCTATCGGGCAATGCAACCACACCGTGCCAGCTACCACAATAGGCCTCATTGTGTCCCAATAACAGAGACCTGCTGGTCTCTCTCTCTCTCTCTCTCTCTCTCCCTCTCTCTCTCTCTCTCTCCCCCTCCCTCACTGTGTGTGGGTGTGTGCGTATGTTGAACTGCTCACTAATTGTCTTGTGTCAGAGCTGCAAAAGGCAAGAGATGGATGAAGAAAGGGGGGCGGAGTTACCCATAATTCCTTTATTCCTTCTCCATCTCTGTTTATCTCCCTCCTTCTGCCCCTTCGCCGTGATTGTTTTGGCCTCGTCTCCCAGGCAATTTACCCCCCCACCCCCCCATGATGACTTTGTGGTAACTTCAGGTCGAAGCGTTTGGATAATTCCGTCTGGCTAGGCTAGGCTAGGCAGCCATCCATCTCGTCCCTCCGCGTCGCCAAACCCAAACCGAGTAACGTCCTTCGCTCCGCTCACAGACTCCTCGAAAGTGTCACACAGCCTTACCTTCCCCCCCCCCCCCTCCCCCACCCTCCCCTGACCAGGTAGCCCACCAGTTGTACATACCCAAGTGGTTCTGCGGCGCCGTAATGACGAGAGCTCATCCCGTATACTGTGTAGGGAACACAATGTCCCTTGATCCGCACGGAGGGGGACGGGATGGTGCGTTTGGAGCCGGCCGAGCTGTCCTCCCTGTGGCCTCCGTAAATCAGGCGCTTACGCGAAGACCAGGCGTGTGGGCAACTGGCAGACGCACCTTCCCTCCAATTCATTTTAATCACTGTGTGTACGTGTGTGTCTCACCGTAATGACATTAGAACAAGCCCAGTGTGCCATGAAACGCACACATGTGCAATCCCCCCCCCCCCCACACACACACACACACACACACCGGGGGTCGAGAAGGGCAGCAGGGAGGCCCCATAATTCAGCACGGCCACTTTTGCAGCTTCGTTTGGGGAGGGGGGAGGGTGTCCAATTTGGTTTGAGAGGAGATGAATGGGAGAGGCTGCCAGAGCGCAGGCCCAGATCGGCGTGTGGGGCCCCGGGCGACGCTGCATTAGCCTGGCCGTATCTCCCTGCTCATCGGCCCTCGCGCGGGGACATTGGCTGTAATGGCAGGACTGCTGCGCTCCTGCCGGCCTAATAACATCACTGTTAGGGCCTCGATATCGCAAGGCATCAGATGGAGAAATAAAGCGATTAGCCTGCACTTCAGGGCACACACAGATTTCTGTAATTATACTCTGTAAAACTCCTCAAATTGGATTATTTATGTGATATTTCTCTCTCTCTATCTCTGTCTCTCTCTCACACACACACACACACACGCACACGTCTCACTCTCTCTCGCGTGTACGTGTTTAGCCTTCTCCCCTAATCCTTTTATTTTTTTTCCTCTTCGTTTGAAGCTGTTTTTATATACACACACACACATACACTGAGATTAAAACTCCCAGCTGGGCTGGTAGAAGCCGTGGCCCTGGGGTCTGGGGAACATGGCACCAAAGCAGGTCCCTCCCATTGGCCAGTCCGCCGTCTCCGCGGCGTCTGAAGCGAGTCACGTGCGCCCCCATCCAGTTTCGGGAGGCGGCCAGGAGACGAGTCACGCGGGCGGATGTGTGCTGCACCTGTGGCCCGACGGCTGCGGGTGTAGCGCGGAGGTGTGGAGCGTGTGACACTGGGCAGCGGTGGGGTGGGAGGTGTCAGCATGCAACAGCGGGCCGGCGGATGTCTCTGGGGGACACCCGGGCTGTCTGTCTGTCCCGGGCTGTCTGTCTGTCCCGGGCTGTCTGTCTGTCCCGGGCTGTCTGTCTGTCCCAGGCTGTCTGTCTGTCCCGGGCTGTCTGTCTGTCCCAGCATGCCAGTATTGTTGAGAACACAGCAGCAGCTGATCGACACTGAAGGAGACCGTATAGTCCTGTGTGTGTGTGTGCGCATGTATGTACGTACGTGTGTGTGTGTGTGTGTGTGTGTGTGTGTGATCTCACCCTCTTCCCCGGCGTGTGGTGTTGGAGGCGGGAGGAGGTGCTGTGGTGGGTGGAGAGACACCCCCACCTCCTCCCTGGGCTCAGCCGTGCTGATGTTTTGGCCTCGTCCCTCCCGCCTCCACAAAGCCCCTAGCGACTCGCTTAACACCCCCCTTTTTAAAAAAAAAAAATGCAGTATTTTAAAACGTTCGCCTACGCCCGTCCGGCTACGCCCGTCCCTGCTACATCATTTCCGGGAGAGTGTAATCGGGAACGTGACCCGGGAAGATGTCCGTTGTGGAGACGACCGGGTTTGGTGGTGTAAGGATCGCCCTGTTGTGCCCGTGGAGGTCAGAGGTCAGGTCTCTTAAGGCGGAGGCTAGGCAGGAGCTGGCCTGTGTCTCACGGTCGCGGCTGTAATATCTAGGCCGAGACGGAGCGACCACAACCCGTGTGTGTCCCCCCCCCCCCACCACTCCTCCTGGAACTAGCTGAAAGAGAGAGATGTGTGTGTGGGGGAGGTGGCTGGGGGGGTGTAAAGGAGAAAGAAATAGAGGTGGGGGGGGGGTGCAGGAGTGATCAATTTGGAGACTATGAGCAGCAGCATGTTCGGAGTGCTGAATTAACACACCGGCGGGGCCCTCTGCTGGAGCACACCAAGCTCCCTGCACTCCTAATGTGCTAACAAGCTCCCTTTTGCTGTCTCTTCACTGGCAATTTCTCTCTTTCCTGCTCGAGCCCAGGAGTCGAGCGCGGCGACAATGAAAAGCTGGATATTTGGGTGAATGTGTGATGCGTGTGAAGGGGGAAAAGACAAAAAAAACACCTTGTTTTCTGCCCTTCACCTCACGGTGTGTGGCGCACATGGGGCTGAAGTCAACAGAGGGTTTGTGGTCTTGGCACCGAGGCTCATCTCTGGGCCGGTGGGGACGGACGGCCGTTGCCGGACCAGGAGGCGGGAGGCGGGCTCTGCTTCCGCTCGACTGGGTCCTGTCCCTCCGTCTTCCCGTGTCTGCCCGTCTGATTGGAGAGCGGAGGTCGTCTGACCCTCTCTGGCAGTCTTCTATTGTGAGGCCGCAGACCATGACGTGTGTGGTGTGTGTGTGTGTGTGTGTGTGTGTGTGTGTGTGTGTGCGTGTGCGTGCGTGCGTGCGTCTTCCTCTCCTCTCTTCTTATCTCGCTCTCTCAGTACAGCAGTCAATATCTGTCAATGTCTACGCATCTCTATCCTGTAGCTCTAGTTTGTGTGTGTGTGTGTGTGTCTTGTCTGTGGGCCTGTGTGTGTGTGTGTGTGTGTCTTGTCTGTGGGCCTGTGTGTGTGTGTGTCTTGTCTGTGGGCCTGTGTGTGTGTGTCTTGTCTGTGGGCCTGTGTGTGTGTGTGTCTTGTCTGTGGGCCTGTGTGTGTGTGTGTCTTGTCTGTGGGCCTCTGTGTGTGTGTGTGTGTGTGTGTGTGTGTGTTTTCCAGCAGTAAATCAGTGATCGGCGTCCCAGTTCTGCTGCCATGCAGAGTCTATCAGGACCACCTGTCAGCGTGGCAACACGGGCGCACATGTCGGTTATGAGTGAAGCTGTGGTGTTTGGTGTGTGCGTGTGTGTGTGTGTGTGTGCTGCTGCTCTGCGGGACCTGTCACCCTCTACACACTCTCTCACTCTCTCCCAGCCTCCAGCAGGAAGTCAGTCTGCTGGAAACAGGAAAGGGCAAACGTCAGCTTGGCGGGAGGGTGTGGCCCCCTGTAGGGGGCACTCACACCTCTGCCTGTAGCTCCAGGCACAGTGCTGGCGCCAGATCCCAAAATATTCCTGTGTCCTCTGCACCCCAGCAGGCTCTGCTGCAGCTCTCTACCTGCCCTATATCCCCTCTCCTCCTGCCCTATAACCCCTCTCCTCCTGCCCTATAACCCCTCTCCTCCTGCCCTATAACCCCTCTCCACCTGATAGCATCCTTACCTCCATCATGTCATATATCTACATCTTTCCCTCACTCCTGCTCTTTTAGCAGTGTCTTTGAAACAAACGTGCCCTCTCTCTCTCTCTCTCCCTCTCCCCCCTCCTTCTCCCCCCTCCCTCCCTCCCCCTCCCTCTAAACCCCCCCCCACCGCTCTATCCTTCTCTCCTGCCGTCCCCCAGGTTGCTCCCTGGTGACACAGTGTCCCTCCTTCTCCAAACCCCCTTGCTGTCTGTGCACTGACTGATGAATGCTGAAAAGCCCATATGCCATTGAACCCAGCATAATCGGATCTCACCCATTAACAGAATTCCCTCGTTTTTAAGCCCATATACAGCAGCTTAATCCAATCTGCTCCATTTACTCAATACCATCATTTTCCTTAACTGAATAACGAGGACAGAAAGATGCACATTCTGACTGTGTGTGGCCCACATAAAGAATGACACACTCATAATACAGTTCAGGTTTTATGGACAGATTGCCTGTGTGCTTCCTCTCTTAGCCCGGGAAGCCTGTGTGTGTGTGTGTGTGTGTGTGTCTCCAGGTGGCCATGTTGGGGTTGTGTTCCAGTTGTGTGACCATTTCTCACCAAATATTTCTGTTAGGAAGATCAAACAGAACCATGTTGGATGGGTGAGGTGTGTGTGTGTGAGAGAGATCACATTCTAACGGGTATCTTAGCATGCACACGTGCTGGTGTCTGTTCCGACGCTCTCACCATGCTCCACTTGTTTGCCGTGATGACCTTTGACCTTTGCGTCTAGCTATGAGGAGCGCTCGCGGTATCTGGAGAGCATTGTCCAGCACCACCTGGAGCCCAGCACCTTCGAGGACTACGCCGCCCGCGTCTTCTGCCCCGCCCCTTTTCACCACCTCCCCTCTGAAACAGGTACGGCCCCCATCCACACACACACACACACACACACACGCGCAGTGTGTCACACACAGACCCTCCTCATCTGAACACAGCGAGATCCTCCTGTTCTGTCAGTGGCAAACGCTCGCGTAGGAAAGCAGACTGCAGAGCGAGTCTTCCAGCAGATTGAACTGGCATCCCAGCATCTGCACCTCCAACACTTGAAGCTCTGCTCTGTAACCCTGTCACATGTAGACTGAATGCATTCCTGTTCACGACATGGTCTTTCCGACCCTTTGCTTTGAAACCCGATTAACGCGTCCCAGTCTTGGTCCCGGTTCTGCTCCTGGAGTGTCCCCGCTCCACCCGACAGCACGTAATCTCCACCCCCTCTGTTATTGGTACCAGGATCTCTCAGGGAGAAGCCCTGTGGTGTGTGGGGCAGGCCTGCTGCAGGAGCAGGGGCGGGGCCATGGATGGGGGGGCGGGGCTCCCCATGGTGCCGTCTCTCAGGCCCCTAGTGGTCTCTTGCTCCCGTGTCAACACCAAGCCTCCATGCACTCCCCTCACTCCTTAACCCCAAATGATCATGATTCTTTTTGTTTGTTTGTTTGTCTGTTTTTTTGTTTGTTTTGTTTGTTCTGTTTCGTTCCATGTAGATCCTAAGCTTTCCCTCGCGTATATGTAAAGGTAAGGCTCCCGGACACCTCTGGCGGGTGAGGCTGCCTCTTAACAGGCTTGTTTTGCTCTGCGTGAGGTTCTGAGTGCGTTCCCCTCCCCCCACTCACTCCAGCCTCCTCCGCCTTGCTGGCGCAAACTAAACGTCTGTGTTCCGCGGGCGGGCGGGCGGGCGAGCATGCGTGTCGCGTCACGGCCCTGACACTAACCCAGCCTGGTGGACGTCGCACTCTCTTGTTTCTTTACTCTTGCGCGTTTCCTTGCGTACCCCGTGTCTGTCCTTTCGCATGGTCTAGAACCGCTTCATCCAGTTCGCCTCCCGTCGTCGCTGTCTGCGTATGACTGTCCACAGTTTTTTTTAAAACCTGCAGCATTACATTAGTAGAATTGAAGGTTTTTTTCCCCTCCAAAATGGGGTCTAGTCTCTGTTAGTGTGTAACAGATGTGAATAACCAGTTTTCCTTACACTGCAGTCCCTACCACTGATGAACATGTCTGTAATGTAATGTGTGGTTCTGGGTTGTTGATCAGTCGTGTCTGTCCTGTGTTGATCTGTAAACACTGAGAAGTCGGTGGCCTCTCAGACAGAGAGCCATTACTGAAGCAGAGGAGATGGAAGTAATGAGATCGTCCTGCTTTTTAGTGTGTGTGTGTGTGTGTGTGTGTGTGTGTGTGTGTGTGTGGGCCACGTGTCCATGTAAATGTGTGCGTGAACACGTGTGTGTGTGTGTGTGTAAGCTCATTAGGGCCTTGTCCGTGCGTTGATTTGGTATGTGTCTGCACCTGCTGCTCTTTCCCTACAGTCCGCTCACACCTTTTCTCTCCTCCTCGTCTCACCTCTGTCTCACCTCTCATCCTTTTTTTTCCTCTCTCCCTCCCATTTCTCCTGTCCCCACTCCCTCGTCTCTTCTCCTCTCTCCTCCTGTTCCCTCCCTCCCTCCCTCCGCTCGACTCCTCCTGTTGCTTCCCCTGATCGCTGCTTTCTCGTTGCTTTCCGCTCCTCTTGTCCGAGAGAGAAACTGTCTGCTTTTATTTCTCCTTCCCATGAAAAAACGTTGAGCTCATCGAGGTAAAGGGTGGAGCCCTGAGACAGAAGTGCACTCTAGCTATGATTGATACCCCCCCTCCGACCCATCCCCGGGTACTTTGTCTTACACTGTTCTAACTGCTCCCCCATTCAGGGACAAAGTGTCAAATCTCAGCGTTGATTAGATGTGACCTCCCCTCTGATTTGCTTGTGAAATTTACCCTCAATTCTCTCCAAGCATTAACCACCCACGTCCCTCAGAGGGACGGGTGCCTTCACAGTTATTTCACCGTATGAAGACACAGTTGGTAACGTGATATCGTTTTGACATGTCACAGTGTTTTAGGGTTTTTTTTAATTTTTTTATTGTGATGTCATTGAGTCCTGGGATATTACGAGCTTTAAAGTGTCACTGTGGAGCGTCATGAAAGGTCACATTCCGAAACTGACCTCTTTGACCTCTCCATCCCAGTGATCGTGTTATGGCCCGGTTGGGGGGGGGGGGGGTCTGAGGGCTGGACTGTTTTTAAAGGCCTGCATTGGGTAGACGGGGGGGCTGATGGCTGTGCTGTGTCCTCTTCCAATCCCCCCTCCCCCCACAGGCACATGCCTGGAGAGCCAGCCAGCTGAAACCCCCGGCACAGCGCTAGACGCCAGCGACTTAGCCTCGCCAATGTCGCCACGAGCTAGCAAGAGCCGCATGTCCATGAAGCTTCGACGGTCCTCAGGGTCGGCCAACAAGACCTGAGCCCACCTTCCGCCACGCCACATTCATGCCCCCCCCCCCTCAAACACACACACACACACACACACACACTCTCTCACAACACCTGACCCCGCCTATACCACGCACACATACATGTGCCATCATTTGCCATCTCTTCAGATGCCTCGCTGTCAGGACTATGTCCACACCCCCAGCACACACAGACCACACCCCCAGCACACACAGACCACACCCCCACCACACACAGGCCACACCCCCAGCACACACAGGCCACACCCCCAGCACACACAGACCACACCCCCACCACACACAGGCCACACCCCCAGTGAGGAAGCAAGACTTCTGAAAGGACTTGATGTACCAGTACACGTTACACAAGATGGCAGATGTACTAGTGCGGACACTGTTTTACTGAGGTTATGTGGTTACTATGGCGTTGCCACAGTAGCGACAACTCCCCCCCCCCCCCCCCCCCCGCCCAGTGGTCAAGTGCCAGTGATCGTACAGTGATCTACAGATTTACTGTTTAATTTCTGGTGCATAATCTGCGTTTTCTACCTGTACAGATCAGAAAAGGTTTCCTTCGTAAGCTGGCCACATGAGTCCTGGGTTGTGACGTAGTTGTGGTGGAGGAACTCCACCCCTTCCTGCTGTTGCGTTCTTCCTTTTCTTTAGCTTTTTTGTTTTTACACTAAAACGGATGTTTTTATTGCATCTTGACATAACACTACTGTTACTTTTCTGTAAGTATGTATGCGCGTGTGTGTGTGTGTGTGTGTGTGTATAAATCTGTTGTTTTCACCTTATTAAATGTCATTGTTTTGTTATATTCTGTTATACAGAATCACCAGTTTTCCACTTTCAATGACTGTAGATATATATATTTATATATATATATATATTATTATGAAACATATACATATTTAAAGTGTGTATAGTGTATGAACAGTATATGGTCTGTGTACATATTTAACAGTATTTAAACCAGCCCACACGGAACAACACGGACGTTGTAAATGAACCTTAAGCCACGTGGAACGCGAGCGCGTGAGCTGGCGTGAGCACACCGCCACAGTCCCACCATCGCCCCCCCCTCCACCCCCTCTCACCCCCTGCCGTCAGCCCAGGCTCCCATGGATACACCCCTGCAACGGAGACGCCGCGGAGACACTCCACCGATTACCCCCCCCCCCAGGTCCCGCCAATGTCCTGCCAGCTCCTCGGCCACGAAGCCTCGCCGGGCCATCTTGGGAGTGTCCTGCGGTCGGGTCCGGGCTCGTCGTCCTGCTCCGAGAGCAATGCGGAGACGCGGAGGACGCTTTTCTCTCTTCTCCTTCCTGCTTTGTGTTGTTTGCCCTCTAGCTAAAGAGAGGAGTATTTGTAAAGGGCTGGGTGCGAGACGTGTGAGATGTAGATGCAGTATACATACCGGACGTCTCAAAGGTCGGACTTAACAGAACAGCTTCACGCTTTTTGTTTTCAGAAGAATTTCAAATGATCCAAACACAAAGAGAATGAAAAGCTGTTGAAGTGGCAGTCGCACGCTCTCTAGATTGTGAGCCAGACGTTGGTCCCTGGATGCTGATCAGAAACGTGTAGAACATCTGCAGAACATCTGTAGCTGACCCCTCTGCACACGAGCAACTCAACTTGGAGCGTATTGTAAAGTGAATGCAGAAACACATACCCAGAGATTTTTAATGTATGTTTCTACTGATCAAATGGTGCATGGTGCCAGTACTAACTGCATGTGTATGATACCTTCACAACACACACGTATGTACACAAACCCATACTATTGTCATACCGTAGTATACATTTGTAATGGATATCAAAGGATGAGAGTGGACATGCAGTTAAGCAGGTAAATAAAAGTATTCTTACCACGCTGATCTCTGCTATGCTCATTTGGGTTTTAATTTGACGTGTAATCTAGCTACAGTGTCTCTACTATGCTTTGTGGCCACTTCAGTCTGTCTTCCTCTTCAGTAGCATGAAATAACTGTTTGGCAGATGCTTTCTGTGTGTCGTTTTGGAATAATGTATCAAGCTGTTACGTGAGTGTGGACTTTCTGGACAAGTCAAATAAGTGTTTATTTGAAAGCCGTTAGTGGGAATTCGCTTTATTGAGCTTTGGATTTGATTTTTCCACGACAGCTGGAAATGTTTTGATTACATATGAAAATATAAATATTACACGTTATATCGCTACATATAGGCCTCTCGTTGTTTTATGAATTCTAGGCAGATAGTTGTATATTTAATCGTACATTTTTAAAACAGTTAATAGTCTACGGGGTGATCACGACCATATATGACCTTTACAAAATGCGCGTCTCGCGCCGGGCAGCACATTTCCGTGGGAACTGCATTCATTTACAGACACAAAATATTTGTTTTTATGAAATGTATCAAATTGCGAAATATTCTTGTATGTTGCGCATTATGAACTATTGTCCGTCCCCAATAGAGAGTCTATGTATTAAACAATACATTACAATAACTTCGAAGCTGACGACGCTTCGTCTAATTAGCTTTGCGGATAAAGCAGAAAATATTGTCTACAACATATTGGCTTAATTTTTTAAAAATCACATGCTGGTCGATACAGTCACTTAAACACGTCTTATTCTGCACTATCACATAATCCATTAACATCGTTATTAGGGTGAGGTTTTCATGTCCGTTTCCCGGTAACAGTTGAGCATCAGCACCCCGGCCGGACGGCCATCTGCAGCAACATGACCTGCCGGTTCTCCGTAGGGTGAGACTTGTTGATATGCCTAGTCAAACCGGGCGAGCTGAAAAACGTCGACGGACAGTGTTTGCATGAAAATACCTGCTGGTCTCCCGGATTAAGATCTGGTATCATTAACGCGCTCGCTGCTTTCACCGGTCCCGCAAATATGTCGTCTCTCACCGCGTGCCAGAGTTTATGTTTATCACGAATTTCCGCTGAGGGAAAGTGCGCGCCGCATAAGTGACACGGAAAGGTGATTTGTCCACTCTCTATATGATTATACGGGACTGCCTTTATCGTCTCGTATGCGGCGAGGTGTTTCCTCAAGTATGCCTGTCTTCGGAACTTTTTGCTGCAGTAGTGACACGCGTACACCTCCTCTCCTCCGCCGGGAGAGGACAAGTATCCAGCGGTTGAAGAGTCATTCGCCTCTGGGCAGCGCTCAAACAGCCGCGAGGTGTCATTCGAGCTCATGTGCAGCTCAAAACATTTCTCCGTAGACACGTAAGGCGGCTCGAGCGACATCTGAGCGTCCTGCGGTGCGGTGCGAAGGTGTTCCTCCACGTGAACGCTTTCCGCGTGCCGAAGGCACTGGGCGCTGTCCAGAGTGAGGAGGTGCTGACCATTAACTCTGGCTTTATTCGAGTTCTCTTTCCCTTCTACCGACGTCTTCTCGTGCAGACTCCCCTCGTGCTGTGGCTTTTTAGAACTCAGAGGCTCGTTGTTAATACTGCGAGGCTTGTGCCACCTGCGGTGCGACGCCAGATTTGCGGGGCAACTGAAGACCTTGTCGCACTCGGGACAGCGGTACTCGACGCGTACAATCCTGGAGCACTTGTGCTGAGCCAAAGAGAACGGGTCAGGGTACTCCTCTTTACACAGCTGACAGATGAACTCGCCCAGTGGCTTCTTTCTCCCAGAAGATGTTGGTGCCACTTTCGATTCAGGGCTTTCTTTCTTTATCTTGAGCCCAAGGACAGGTGAAGTGGTGACCTCGTCTTCAAAGTTAAGTTTTCTGATGACTTTCGGCTTTTTGCTCGGTGGCTTGGTTTTGCGGTCTGTCTCTATACAGGAACGTTTGGTACTCTGTTGAAATGGCGGGTAAGGGTGCACGGGCGAGTCAAACTTCATTTCTCTGTGGCTCATGAGAAGGCGCTCAATGGAAGATACCGGCGCGCTCAGTGGGAACGATTCCGCTGTTGCCGGCGAACTCAGGCATCTATCAAAGAAAGACTGCTTCAGTTCTACGCTGACTGGCTTCGTAGGACTGTAGGAATCATTACTGCTACACGAGGATCTGCTGAACCCGGGGTTGCTTACATAATTTAGTGCGTAATCCGCGACATCTGCTTCGCACTCTGCCACCACCGGGTCTTCACGTAGCACCGCGTGGTTGCTCGCAATAGGTGAGCATCGCCACGGTTCTCGGCCGTGGTCAGCTGCTGTCAAATCAGGGTATTCAACTACCATCCTTGTCGGTGCGTCTGGAGTTTGTGTCGGTAGGTCCGCTTTAGGTAACTCCTTGTCCTCATCCCGTACTCTGTATGATGCCGCCGAGGTGCGTTTGTTGCTCCTTTTTACCAAAAATCCTCGCGGCATCTTCTTGTCTTAAATGAAAGTCCACTTTCCGTCACGTTCGGGAACAGATCGGAAGAGAAGAGCTTGCTAAGAGGTTTGCAAGAACACTGTCATCTCCGTGCGCGAGGTTTGTTTTTTATCCTTTGGGACCTTTAGTTTTTTTTTTTTTTTTATGAAGTCACTGTCAGTGCCAAAGCTTTGCCCAATCAGCGTTGACAGCAACAGAGGGCGTGGCTACCGTTAATGAGGATATCCAGTTACGGATGCATTGCTAATGGACAACAGATTGCGTTTTCGCACATCCGAATATTTATGAGCAGGTCCTCTGAGCAGTAGAGGTCCTCTGACATTAGTCTCCACCGCTGCCACCCACACCGTGGACCTTCCGTGTCCACTTTGTCATGTTTGTATTTGACCATAATTGAATTCCAGTAGGCGTAATAGTAAACTGACTATTATTTTCCATTTCCTCCCTGACTGATTCAAGTCCATGACAAATATACATTTAAAATGTTTTCTGTACTTCAGTAGTGCGTGAAACAAATATGAGATGCCTATAAGTAAGTAAAATGTATTTGCATCGCGCTTTTTACAACGACTGATGTAACCAAGCAACTTTACATATGACCAAGTCCAAGCCCCACTGAACAATCTGAGGCGACATTTATTATATGGCTTTATATAATAAATTTAGTTTATTGCTACATGTTTCATCCCGTTTGATTTGTAAATAAGCGTTGCGAATTCGCACTATAATCTTCGTTTGTCAAATGTATCGTAAACGTAATCGCTAATATGATACGCTTTGACATTATCACTTGAAGTTACAAGCCTTGCTCGAGAAGGAGAGAGATTGTCGTGATAACGATATAACAAACGCGTTCATGCTTGTGACATGCTTGCTTTTCAAGCGACTTCAAAGAGATCACGGATCCATCAATAAAGTGTGTGGCTTCTCTGTCATCTGCGAATGTCGTGCTTCAAATCTCTACCGTGAGAACTCTGCGTGCAAATAATCGCTCGAGCTGTTATTCAATCGTACAAGCTTCACACAGTTCTCTGTTAGCGGTTCTGCATCTTAATTTAGGCCTGGAAGACCAATGTCATCGCTGAATTTTTTTAAATCGCAATTTGTAGCAAGAAAACCCCCAACCATCTTAACGGAACCTTAGGAACAATTTTAATACATGATTAAAATAATTATTTAAATATAAATATAAATGAATTTTCCAGATTATAGTGATGTACGGGCACATCTGTCCTCATAGAAGTAATCCAGACTTCACAGATTGTAGTTACTCGCAATCTAACACGTGTCCGTATTGTAATACCCGCTTCAATGTTGGGAATATCGTTTACCTCTTGTCCCACGTCAGAGCAATCACGATCTCGTGGGATAAAGTTATAATCAAGGCACAGACAGAGCTGGGGTCACGCCAGCCTACCGATAACCTGCCATGAGGCCGAGCGCGGTGACGCTCCGCTCCTCTCCGCGAAGCTGGGAACGCAGATAAGCGATCAGAGTCGCTTCGCTCCTTTATTCCACAGCTGAGAGGACCCTTTAGCGTCCAGTTATCCGCTTTGGTTCGCAATTTGGGCATTAATCTGAGCGGCATGTGATTGTGAGAACTGACCGATATGGACACACACACTACCGAACATATGGGGTTTTCCCTTTTAAATGTTTTCCCTTTTATTTTAGGTCCAGTGTTTTAATTATGATCAATGCTATTTACAACACAGCTGTCATGAATTTTTTTTGTCAACACAACAACAACTGAACAAAGGACTCGTGGTTCTTTCTTTTAGCAGTTCCTCTTCAAATCCCACGCACGCGCTCTTGAGTTCTGTATTAAATCTGGCGTGTGTGTATATATGTGCGCAGAGTCATAGGAATTTGCAGAAATATCAGATAGAATAGTAATTCAGTTGTTTTCTAATGTCGCGTCTGTTTGTGTATTCGCTGTTGGGCGCCTGAGCTGATTAAACATTATATGACGATTATGTGCGGGTTTGGATTCACGGTTTGGCTCCTCTGACTTCGGTAATTCAGCACTGCGGGAGGTGGACAGCTCCAGCACCGACCGTTCTCAGGGGTTGGCATATCCTGCTTGGGCAGACTGTTCCTTAATTAATTTGTAATCGTTTTTAATTAGGGCTCATACTCCCAACTAACAGGTGTATTGCTCTAAAATCAGTGAGCCCGTACAGTACCCGCTTAATGTAACCTTCTGTCATTTAAAACATTACGTTAGCCTCTCCATCGGATTAAAGTCCATGGTAATAGCACTACTCTGTCGTACAATTAATACTTTAATTTTAGCCTAACCACCAAACAAAGATCGTCCATTCAACTGAGAAGAATCACTCCATATTACCTTTAATGGTTTCACTTTGTCGCCCTCCTCAGGTAATTCAGTGAATCAGCTTTCAAGTGAATCTAATCTACCTGTGTCTGTGTCTGTCTGCCTGTTTGCCATTCTATCTAAATACCTTATATCTTCATACGTAATTAATATACAATGATGATATAATTGCTGAATAGTAATAATCTTAATTCTCATGAATTGTTCCAGTAGTTCAAATGTTCAGGCACACAAACTAGGTGTCCAAAACAGGACATAACCTCGTTCTCAGAACAAGATTCTGTTCTTGTTCCCATTTCACACATACATTTCACACATATTATGCTGGTAAAATACATGTACAACTCTATAAAATCTCAATTTTTATCAACACACACACACACACACATCCTGAACAGCACCAATCAGGTCCTGATATTGCTATTCCCAGTTTACCCTGTTAACACCATCAGAAACTGCTAGATGCCTGAATGTAACTTTGGACAACTTTGGTCCTTCTCAATACATTTCAACCCTGACCAGATCCTGCAGATTTGTCCTCCACAACATATGGAGAATATGACCCTTATATGGAGAATATGACCCTTATATGGAGAATATGGCCCTTATATGGAGAATATGACCCTTATATGGAGAATATGGCCCTTATATGGAGAAAATTACCCTTATATGGAGAATATGACCCTTATATGGAGAATATGACCTTTATATGGAGAAAATTACCCTTATATGGAGAATATGACCCTTATATGGAGAATATGATCCTTATATGGAGAATATGACCCTTATTTGCAGAATAGGGCCCTTATATGGAGAATATGACCTTTATATGGAGAATATGACCCTTATATGGAGAAAATGGCCCTTATATGGAGAATATGACCTTTATATGGAGAATATGACCCTTATATGGAGAATATGGCCCTTATATGGAGAAAATTACCCTTATATGGAGAATATGACCCTTATATGGAGAAAATTACCCTTATATGGAGAATATGACCCTTATATGGAGAATATGGCCCTTTCCTTCACAGGTAGGTGGTACTCAGGTGGCTAAACTACTCTAAGCTAGATTACTGCAACTCCACTACAGGCAACTATGTCACTCCACTGCTGCCTTCAGTGGCTTCCAGTAGCTGCACGTATCATATATAAACCTCGATGCCTGCAGAGCCAAATGGGGACTATCCCCTCCCTACATGATGTCCTCTTCGATGCCTACAGAGCCAAATGGGGACTAGCCCCTCCCTACATGATGTCCTCCTCGATGCCTGCAGAGCCAAATGGGGACTAGCCCCTCCCTACATGATGTCCTCCTCGATGCCTGCAGAGCCAAATGGGGACTAGCCCCTCCCTACATGATGTCCTCCTCGATGCCTACAGAGCCAAATGGGGACTAGCCCCTCCCTACATGATGTCCTCCTCGATGCCTACAGAGCCAAATGGGGACTAGCCCCTCCCTACATGATGTCCTCCTCGATGCCTACAGAGCCAAATGGGGACTAGCCCCTCCCTACATGATGTCCTCCTCGATGCCTGCAGAGCCAAATACACTCAGAATGTATCTTGACAAGGCACACTGGAGAAACTACACTTGTTTCCCTTCACCATGTTATTGATTATATTATTCACTTACAAAATTATATTATTCACTATTATTCACATCCTACCAAGCTGGGTTTGTATCACTAGTCCATTGCCTGATATTTTATTATCTACTATCTATATCTATTCTGTCTCTCTCTCACTCTCTATCTATCGCTATCTACATTGCCTGATATTTTATTATCGAAATGCGATATGCAAAGTGCGCGCCAGGTTTTGCTGCTTTTGAATCGTTCCCTAAAGCAGTCACGTGATTGTGTGTCCAAACGAAGCTTCGGACATCATAGTCACGTGATCGCTTCAGACTGAATCAAGCTCCGACCCAGTGGTTCGAATCACTGAGTGTCGTTTTTTTTAAACATGCTTCGAAGCTTCAGTGTCAAGGATGACATCACTAGTGTTTCCCAAATTTAACAGACTTCTAAACTTCTAAAGTTTACCAGTAGTAAATCAAGCAACTCAAGGTATGACAACACCATGACCTTATTTTAAACACAAAGCAGTTTTCAATACAAAACATTAAATATACAATACAAAACATTAAATATAAAATACATGTTAACAATACATGGTAACAATACATGTTAAACTGCAATACATGTTAACCTTTGATACACAACTGTATCGCACCTATATGACAAGACTGTTTGCTGTTTTTTGGGGCAGTCATGGTCATGCACCTAGATAACATGACTGTCTCTTCAAATCCCACACCTGAGGCCAACAGGTCTGAACTGAACCTAAATTTGGCGGGCTAGGGCTGCCCACCGTTCACAACCAAATGATACAGGAACTGTATCGGGCACGCGCACCTACACGGGTTTCGCCATGTTTGCTGTGTTTTTTTGCATCCCCTAGTTTTGGCAATGACGCCATCTTAAATGTGCTTGTCGCGCGGGATAAAGTCGAGAAGTAAAATAACACTGGAGAGTAAAGTTTGAGCGCGCGCACTAATACAAACGCGCGCGAAATTCTTCTCACACATTTACGATCGCGAGTTGCATATTTAGACATGCGAAATATTAAAACGTGCGCGTTTATGTTTCTCGCGCTGTGTTTGCGCCCCCTCTATCAAATTTGGCACGGAAATGACGTCATAGGAAGACTGCTCAGATTCAGACTGGATTGCGCACTTTATCGCTGAACATACTTCCGGTTTTGTCTTCTCCCATTTGGGTGCGTCGATGGCAAAACCGAAAGTAAACTGCAAGTAAAAATCACCTTATAAGTCTGTGCATACGACGGTGAGTTTATTTACGCGTGTACCGAGAAATGATAAAATGTTACATAATGTACAAAATATGTTTTAATGTTCCAACGATAAAGGACGTAATCCAGTCTGAATCTGTACGAAATCTGATTTTTTTTTCCGATTCGTCAATGAGACACTGTATTTAGAGATACTTATGACTTGGTTTCTATTGGTGGTCAAATGGCGGACAGAGTATCTATGTTGTCCTGAAGTTACGCCGAACTGTGCTCTAGATAAATATTTCCCAAGCCTACATATTCAGTGGTGCTGAACGACTTAGTCTTTTAAAAGATGTCCAGAGACACTCCGTATACAGACTAATAGTATAGTAGCAAGTATTAACTCAATGAGTGGACTGCCGGAAAATGATAGCAGTCACTGAAATTGTCACACTGAAAGGAAACTCTTTGCCTTTAAATCACACGTTTATTTGTTCTTAACTAGATGATCTTAGCGGAACATTGGTAAAAAAAAATTTGCATTTATATGAATTGCCAAAAGATGGCGCTAAAGTAACGTGTAATTGCGTGTTTAGTAAGCGTTCAAGTATATTTAGAGTACTGTATAAAACAGTTACAGGAACTGGGAAATGTAATGAACAACATATCTGTTAAAATGTCCTTTTCCTGTAGTGTTACTGGGCTTATGTTTGGGGGCGGAGTCACACTGCAGTGACATCAGGTTCATTATAATCAGTGTTTCAGTGTCCTGCTCCTCCTCTTTATGGTGAACTGTTGACAGGGAGCAGAGAGCAGCATCTCCAGTGTCCAGCTGTGTGTGTGTGAAGAGGAACAACTCCATGATGGAGCCTCATAACTCCAGCAGTGGAGGAGGAACCTCTGACCCAAAGTGAGGAGCTTTACATCAGCACTTAATCTGAGGAAACAGGAAGATGGTATATTCAGGATAAATGAGATGTAGTGAAGGATGTAATTACTCAACACTTTCCTCATCTTCATCAGGGTGAAGAGAGCAGCACCTCCAGTACCCAGCTGTGTGTCTGTGAAGAGTGAATCATCTCCAGTACCCAGCTGTGTGTCTATGAAGAGTGAATCATCTCCAGTACCCAGCTGTGTGTCTATGAAGAGTGATTGGTCCATGGAAGAGCCTCCTGCATTCAGCAGTGGACCTGTGACATCTGACCCACAGTGAGTGACACATTTACACAGATAGAGATTCTTTCATCAGACTAAAAGTCTTTTTAATCTATATTCTCCATCATATACAATACTAACATTCTACAGAAATTCTAGTTTCCCCACCATCATATTTTAGGTTTATGAGAAAAGGCACCAGACATTCAGGATCGTCTACACACACACACACACACACACACACACACACATTTTCCTCTGTCTCTCTCTCCCTCCTCTGTTCTTGCATATGTGTGTGTGACGGATCCGTCAACGGTCTCAGCTCTGGAACTACATTGGAACAGGAATTCTCACACGCACACACTCGCCCATTCTTCCATCTTTTACTGTGGTGGTACTCGCAGCACTGGAAGACAATGGAAGCTGTGTTCGAAATAGCCTACTACATACTACTGGCGTACTGCTTGGGCCCCAAATCAGTATGCAGTATGCAGTATGCGAATATAAAGAATTTTTCCAATACGCGAAACATCCCCGGATGACATACTACTTCCGCAAAATATTCCAGTACACGAACAGAGCTATCTTTGTGGTGTACTGCATCCCATCATGCAATGCGACCACTTTCATACCCTCTGTAAAAAAAACATGGCGGACAACGCGGAGTGAGAGTGCGAGCATAAATGTAAGTATATTTTTCATAAAAATGACCCCGTAGTATACTTTTTTTTTCACATGCTGGAAACTGTACTGCATACTACTACGAGGACCAGTATGCAGTATCCAGTATATACTGAGTGCAGTATGCAGTGTGTAGTAGGCTATTTCGAACACAGCCAATATGTACTTTTTGAAATTTTCTCATACTGGAGTGACTACTGCAGTTAACACCAAGCTGGGTAAATAAATAAAAATCTCTCTTTAATGAAAAATAAAAGGATTAGCTCATGCACTGCTAGCACGGCTGCGGAAAATGGAGGGAAAACAACCTCATGTTAGTCTCACTCGACTTCTAACAGAAGAGAGAAATAAACTCATAAATTCTTAACTATGGCCTAAAACAATCGATTTTCTGCAAAAATACTTACGGTAGCTCAGAAGGATCAAATGTAGCGTAACTGCAGTTCACCACTTAACAGCAGGGGGCACTAAAACTCAATTTTATGGAATTAGAGTGCTTAATTTCATGAAATTCATCTAAAACAAGGGCATTTTCTTACTCTGTTACATGTGGAGGGAGTAAATATTTGTGGATCCCATAGTCAGTACCTCTGAATTATCCTTAAACAAACCAGCAACAAAGTCATAAAAACATAATAAAATAAAGAAGACAGACTCCAATATCACTTAGAGAATAACAGGTCCCACTTTATTGTAGATCTACGCTGGTGTACAGCTGAGTCACTCCCCAACACGAATGTCTCCAGGGCTCAGAGGAGCCCCAGTGTTTAGTCATATATTCTAATCAGACACACATTGCCCCTCCTACTCTATTTACATATCTGCTTTAGATTCTACCATCATTATGTCCAATCATCATGACTTCACACCCCAGTCATTCATATTCATATACACATTCATTAGATATTTATTAGGTCCAAATGTAAAAGTTCTGTCTATTTAAAGATCCCCTGATCTGGACCTTTATCAAATAAGGCCTTTTACAGTGTCATCCTACATCCACAGTTCATCCAGCAGCATGTAGAGGCCCTTTCATTATCTGCCTGTGTTCATGTTATGTCTAAATTCTCCAGGTCTTTCCACCAGTTTGTACATTATCAACAGAGCTTTGTGAAGCTCCTCAAGATTTCTGTTTTAATAGTTTCATTCATTTTTAATATTAATATTTTAATATTTTGAGTTCCAAAATATTTCCCAACTAAATTTGTCTCACAGGAATTTTACCCTGTTCCCCTGCACATATTACATAGTACTTTTAGAGTTAAAGTCGGTGCAGGTTCTCTGTGTTTGTTCTACTGTCACTACAGCATTTGGGTTCAGTGTCCCTCAGTCTGGGAGCCCAGTGAACCGTGACATGTTCAAGTGTGTTGGGTTATTACACATGTATCACATCATCACCATGTAGAAACATGAGTGTAACATGTTCATAAGTGTAATGTGTACATTAATGTAACATGCATTTATGTGTGTAACATCTAAATTTGTCTTTAAAATAATTGTTCTGTTTGCCCACAGTGTCCAAAGGAATCCTGTAAATATTCATAAAGACAAACTGGAGTCAGTATTCAAGGTGTGTGTGTGTGTAACGTATAGCCCCGCCTCCGCTGTCAATCACATCCTCAGCTTTCCCTTTCTTCCGTGTTATTCCATTCCCCGTGTTCTGTTGACCTTTTGCCCAACTCGGTGTGTTATAGAGGTTGGTTATGTGTTATAGGGGTAGGTTATGTGTTATAGGGGTAGGTTATGTGTTATAGAGGTTGGTTATGTGTTATAGGGTTAGGTTACGTGTTATAGGGTAGGTTATGTGTTATAGTGGTAGGTTATGTGTTATAGGGGTAGGTTATGTGTTATAGGGGTAGGTTATGTGTTATGGGGTATGTTATGTGTTATAGGGGTAGGTTATGTGTTATAGGGGTAGGTTATGTGTTATAGGGTAGGTTATGTGTTATAGGAGTAGGTTATGTGTTATAGGGGTAGGTTATGTGTTAAAGGGGTAGGTTATGTGTTATAGGGGTAGGTTATGTGTTATAGGGGTAGGTTATGTGTTATAGTGGTAGGTTATGTGTTATAGGGGTAGGTTATGTGTTATAGGGGTAGGTTATGTGTTATAGGGGTAGGTTATGTGTTATAGGGGTAGGTTATGTGTTATATGGGTAGGTTATGTGTTATAGGGGTAGGTTATGTGTTATAGGGGTAGGTTATGTGTTATAGGGGTAGGTTATGTGTTATAGGGTAGGTTATGTGTTATAGGGGTAGGTTATGTGTTATAAGGGTAGGTTATGTGTTATAGTGGTAGGATATGTGTTATAGTGGTAGGTTATATGTTATAGGGGTAGGTTATGTGTTAAAGTGGTAGGTTATGTGTTATAGGGGTAGGTTATGTGTCATAGGGGGGTAGGTTATGTGTTATAGGGGTAGGTTATGTGTTATAGGGGTAGGTTATGTGTTATAGGGGTAGGTTATGTGTTATATGGGTAGGTTATGTGTTATATGGGTAGGTTATGTGTTATAGGGGTAGATTATGTGTTATAGTGGTAGGTTATGTGTTATAGGGGTAGATTATGTGTTATAGTGGTAGGTTATGTGTTATATGGGTAGGTTACGTGTTATGGGGTAGATTATGTGTTATAGTGGTAGGTTATGTGTTATAGGGGTAGGTTATGTGTTATAGGGTAGGTTATGTGTTATGGGGTATGTTATGTGTTTTAGGGGTAGGTTATGTGTTATAGTGGTAGGTTATGTGTTATAGTGGTAGGTTATGTGTTATAGGGGTAGGTTATGTGTTATAGTGGTAGGTTATGTGTTATAGGGGTAGGTTATGTGTTATAGTGGTAGGTTATGTGTTATAGGGGTAGGTTATGTGTTATATGGGTAGGTTATGTGTCATAGGGGTAGGTTATGTGTTATAGGGTAGGTTATGTGTTATAGGGGTAGGTTATGTGTTATAGTGGTAGGTTATGTGTTATATGGGTAGGTTATGTGTTTAATGGGTAGGTTACGTGTTATGGGGTAGATTATGTGTTATAGTGGTAGGTTATGTGTTATAGGGGTAGGTTATGTGTTATAGTGGTAGGTTATGTGTTATATGGGTAGGTTACGTGTTATGGGGTAGATTATGTGTTATAGTGGTAGGTTATGTGTTATATGGGTAGGTTACGTGTTATGGGGTAGGTTATGTGTTATGGGGTATGTTATGTGTTATAGTGGTAGGTTATGTGTTATAGTGGTAGGTTATGTGTTATAGTGGTAGGTTATGTGTTATATGGGTAGGTTACGTGTTATGGGGTAGGTTATGTGTTATAGTGGTAGGTTATGTGTTATAGGGGTAGGTTATGTGTTATAGGGTAGGTTATGTGTTATGGGGTATGTTATGTGTTATAGTGGTAGGTTATGTGTTATAGTGGTAGGTTATGTGTCATAGGGGTAGGTTATGTGTTATAGTGGTAGGTTATGTGTTATAGGGGTAGGTTATGTGTTATAGGGTAGGTTATGTGTTATAGTGGTAGGTTATGTGTTATAGTGGTAGGTTATGTGTTATATGGGTAGGTTATGTGTTATAGGGTAGGTTATGTGTTATAGGGGTAGGTTATGTGTTATAGGGTAGGTTATGTGTTATAGTGGTAGGTTATGTGTTATAGTGGTAGGATATATGTTATAGGGGTAGGTTATGTGTTATAGGGGTAGGTTATGTGTTATAAGGGTAGGTTATGTTATGTGGTTATGTGTTATAGGGGTAGGTTATGTGTTATAGTGGTAGGTTATGTGTTATAGTGGTAGGTTATGTGTTATAGGGTAGGTTATGTGTTATAGGGGTAGGTTATGTGTTAGGGGTAGGTTATGTGTTATAGGGGTAGGTTATGTGTTATAGGGGTAGGTTATGTGTTATAGGGGTAGGCTATGTGTCATAGGGGTAGGTTATGTGTCATAGGGGTAGGTTATGTGTCATAGGGGTAGGTTATGTGTTATAGGGGTAGGTTATGTGTTATAGGGGTAGGTTATGTGTTATAGGGGTAGGTTATGTGTTATAGGGGTAGGTTATGTGTTATAGGGGTAGGTTATGTGTCATAGGGGTAGGTTATGTGTTATAGCAGTAGGTTATGTATTATAGGGGTAGGTTATGTGTCATAGGGGTAGGTTATGTGTTAAAGGGGTAGGTTATGTGTTATAGGGGTAGTTATGTGTTATAGGGGTAGGTTATGTGTTATAGGGGTAGGTTATGTGTTATAGGGGTAGGTTATGTGTTATAGTGGTAGGTTATGTGTTATAGGGGTAGGTTATGTGTTATAGGGGTAGGTTATGTATGTCCCCTTGCTCCCCTCCCAATGAGGGAACTCCCAGTGAAGTAAATAAAACATTATTCTCTCCACACTTGTGTTCGCCCACTACTCTGCCTGTGCCTAGTTTGCTACAACATGTCTGTCTGTATATGTGTTTATGTGATCACAGATCATAATAACACTGGTGTTACTGTTTTATGTGTCTGTATATGTGTGTGTGTCTGAGTGGGAGATGGGTCTCATCATTAGAGTGTGGTTAGATCACAGATCATAAAACAACTGTTGAATTTATAAAACTGGAATTTATATAGCTTTATAAAACTAATAACAATTTAAATTTTACTTTTGTACTTTTTTAAACCATAATGTCCACAGGGCCACCCAGTCCCTCTCAGTTCAGTCCTCTCTTGTGTTTAATGGATTATCCTGTGTTATAATCATCTGTTTATTCAGGAGCTGGAGCACAAAATCATCTCTCTGGTGAGAAATGAGCTGAAGAGATTCAAGAATCTACTGAGTCCAGATTACCCAGCATGCACTGAGAGACAGGTGGAGGATGAGGAGGATCAGAGCAGTGTCAGAGAGGGGGCGCTGAAGATCACACTGCACGTCCTGAGGAACATGAACCAGACAGACCTCGCTAACACACTAGAGACCAGTAAGAGCTCTGGGTCATGACATCATAACATCACTTTACTTCAGAGGGAGGACACTGTTGGTGAATCTCAGTTCACAATGAGGATCTTAAATCAGTGTTGGTCTGTCCTCAGTTGACCTCCCTTCAGTGTAGTCTGCTCAGGTGCAGACTCAAGACTCTCCTACATTTATCACTGTTGTCATGTGACTGTAGAATGTTGAAGTATTGAGGACACATTGTTAATTCTCTAACCTGCCTCTAATTTAACACTTACAGCACTTTAGCACTACAGTACAATTTCCTGAATGTATCATGGCCAATCTATGGGGACTAAATATCTATTAATAATGATGTATTTTCTTGTATTTCATGTGATGAGTCTGTTATGATTGATCCTAAAGACATTAACATGTGTGCTGTTGTCTTCCTCTTTATCAGAACTGGCCCCTGCTTGCCACAGAAAACTCAAATCCAAACTGAGGGACAAATGTCAGAATATTAATGAAGGAATCTCACAGCATGGAACCACAGCACTTCTGAATGAGATCTACACAGAGCTCTACATCACAGAGGGAGGGAGTGGAGAGGTCAATAATGAACATGAGGTGAGACAGATTGAGACAGCATCCAGGAGACCAGCAACACAGGAGACACCCATCAAATGCAGTGACATCTTTAGACCCTTACCAGGACAAGACAAAGCCATCAGAACTGTGCTGACTAAAGGAGTGGCTGGAATTGGTAAAACAGTCTCAGTGCAGAAGTTCATACTGGACTGGTCTGAAGGAAATGTAAATCAGGATGTTCTCTTCATATTTCCACTTCCTTTTAGGGAGCTGAATTTGATGAAGGAGAAAAAGCTCAGTCTGGTGCAGCTTCTTCATTGTTTTTTTCCAGAAACACATGAATTAAAACCAACTCACTATACATACTACAAAATTCTGTTCATCTTTGATGGTCTGGATGAGTGTCGTCTTCCTCTAGATTTCCAGAACAATGACAGCTTGTGGGATGTAACAGAGTCGACCTCAGTGGATGTGCTGCTGACAAACCTCATCAAGGGGAATCTGCTTCCCTCTGCTCTCCTCTGGATAACCTCTCGACCAGCAGCAGCCAATCAGATCCCTCCTGAGTGTGTTGACCAGGTAACAGAGGTACGAGGGTTCAGTGGCCCTCAGAAAGAGGAGTACTTCAGGAAGAGGATCAGTGACCAGAGTCTGGCCAATAGAATCATCTCACACATGAAGTCATCAAGAAGCCTCTACATCATGTGCCACATTCCAGTCTTCTGTTGGATTGCAGCCACTGTTCTAGAGAGGATGTTGGGTGAAGCAGAGAGTGGAGAGATCCCCAAGACTCTGACTCAGATGTTCACACACTTCCTGATCTTTCACATCAAACACAAGGACCAAAAGTATGATCAGAAAAGTGACACTGACCCTCAACAAACTAGAAAACATGTTTTGGCACTGGGAAAACTGGCTTTCCAACAGCTGGAAAAAGGCAACCTGATCTTCTATGAGGACGACCTGAGAAACAGTGGCATTGATGTCAGAGAAATGTCAGTGTATTCAGGAATGTGCACTCAGATCTTCAGAGAGGAGTTTGGTCTACAGCTGGGGAAGGTGTTCAGCTTTGTACATCTGAGTGTTCAGGAGTTTCTGGCTGCTTTATATGTGTTTATCACTTTCATCTCCACCAACACAAATGTGCTGGAACAGCCACAACCTATTTTTTCCAGTATTTTAAAAAAATCAATTTCGTCTCTTCTCAACAGTGCAGTGGACAAGGCCTTAGAGAGTCAGAATGGACACCTGGACCTTTTCCTCCGCTTCCTTCTGGGTCTCTCACTGGAGTCCAATCAGACTCTCTTACAGGGCCTAATGACACAGACAGGAAGCAGCTCTCACAGCAAAAAGGAAACAGTCAAGTATATCAAGGAGAAGATCAGGAAGAATCCCTCTCCAGAGAAATCAATCAATCTGTTCCACTGTCTGAATGAACTGAATGATCATTCTCTAGTACAGGAAGTCCAAACATACCTGAGCAGAGGAGGTGACACTCGTCTCCATGGAGCCAGGCTCTCTCCTGCTCAGTGGTCAGCTCTGGTGTTTGTGTTGCTGAACTCAGAAGAGGAACTGGATGAGTTTGACCTGAGGAAATATGACCCATCAGAGGAATGTCTACTGAGACTGCTGCCAGTGGTCAAAGCATCCAGAAAAGCCATGTGAGTATTTTCATTTAGAGATTAACAGTGGATGTAGCACTGGATGCTCTTGAGTCAGAAGATAAATGACAAATGAAAAAGAGATTGAGAGAACTTTAGAGAGAGAGAGAGAGAGAGAGAGAAGGGTAGAGAAACCCCACGATAAAGAGAGAGAACATTAGAGAGAGAAGGATAGAGAGATCCTACATCAACGAGAGAACATTACAGAGGGAGAAGAGTAAAGAGACCATACATTAAAGAGAAAAGGGTAGAGAGACTCTACATTAAAGAATTTCATAAGATAGTGGTGATGAGGAGGTGTTGGGTAGATATGGTGTTAAAGAAAGGAATACGGAAGGACAAATGGTGGTAGACTTTGCTAAAAGGTTAGAGATGGCTGTAGTTAACACCTATTTTAAGAAAAAAGGAAGAGCACAGGGTGACATATAAGAGTGGGGGAAGATGCACACAGGTCGACTATATCCTCTGTAGGAGACAAAACCTGAAAGAGGTTAGTGATTGCAAGGTGGTACCAGGGGAGAGTGTAGCTAAACAGCATAGGATAGTGATATGTAGGATGGTTTTGAAGGTGAAGAAGAGGAAGAGAGTGAGAGTGGCACCTAAGATCAGGTGGTGGAAGTTAAAGGATGAGGACTGTGGTGTAAAATTCAGGGATGAGGTGAGACAGGTACTGGGTAATGGTGGTGTTCTGGGTACCTGGGATGAGACTTCAAATGCAGTGAGGGATGTGGCTAGGAAGGTACTTGGTGTGACCTCAGGACAGAGGAAGATAGACAAGGAGTCATGGTGGTGGAATGAGGAAGTTCAGGAAAGTTTGACAGGAAAGCGGTTGGCTAAAAAAGAATTGGGATTTTCAGCGGGATGAAGAAAGTAGACAGAAGTACAAGGAGATGTGTCGTATGGCAAAGAGAGCAGTGGCAGAAGCTAAAGAGAAGGCATATAGCAAGCTGTATGAGAAGTTGGACACTAAGGAAGGGGAAAAGGATCTGTACAGATTGGCCAGACAGAGAAACCGTGATGGGCAGGATGTGCAGCAGGTTAGGATGATAAAGGATGAAGATGGCAATGTGTTGTGTAGTGAGGAGAGTGTCTTGGGAAGGTGGAAGCAGTATTTTGAGGAATTGATGAATCAAGAGAATGAAAGGGAAAGAAGGTTAGAAGAGGTAGAGGTTGTGAATCAGGAAGTGCCCCAGGTGAGCAAAGAGGAAGTAAGGGCTGCGATTCGGAGAATGAAGTGTGGTAAGGCAGTTGGACCGGATGATATTCCAGTGGAGGCATGGAGATGTTTGGGAGAGACAGCAGTGGAGTTTTTGACTGGGTTATTTAACAGAATTTTGGAAGGCCAGAAGATGCCTGAGGAGTGGAGACGAAGGGTCGATTTTTAAGAATAAGGGCGACGTTCAGAGCTGTAGTAATTACAGGGGAATTAAGTTGATCAGTCACAGCCTGAAAATCTGGGAAAGAGTAGTGGAAGCTAGGCTTAGAGGAGAAGTAGAGATCTGTGAGCAGCAGTATGGTTTCATGCCAGCTAAGTGCACCACAGATGCTATGTTTGCTTTGAGAGTGCTAATGGAGAAGTATAGGGAAGGACAGAAGGAGTTACATTGTGTGTTTGTTGACTTAGAGAAAGCTTATGATAGAGTACCGAGAGAGGAGCTGTGGTATTGTTTGAGGAAGTCAGGAGTAGCGGAAAGGTATGTGAGGGGTGGTGCAGGATATGTACGAGAACAGTGTGACAGCAGTGAGATGTGCGGTAGGAATGACAGACAGGTTTAAAGTGGGGGTAGGACTACACCAGGGATCAGCCCTGAGTCCCTTCCTGTTCGCAGTTGTCATGGACAGACTGACGGATGAGGTTAGGCAGGAGTCCCCTTGGACTATGATGTTTGCTGATGACATTGTGATCTGTAGTGAGAGTAGGGAGCAGGCGGAGGCGAGCTTGGAGAGATGGAGGTATGCTTTGGAAAGCAGGGGAATGAAAGTGAGCAGGAGTAAAACAGAGTACATGTGTGTGAATGAGAGGGCAGACGGTGGACAGGTCCAGTTACAAGGAGTTGATTTGGTGAAGGTCGACGAATTTACCTACTTAGGGTCGAAGGTACAGAGTAATGGAGGAAGTGAAAGAGAGGTAAAGAAGAGAGTGCAGGCAGGGTGGTGTGGATGGCACAAAGTATCAGGGGTGATCTGTGATAGAAGGGTGTCGGCTATAATGAAAGGTAAGATCTATAGGACAGTAGTGAGACCTGCTATGTTGTATGGACTAGAGACAGTAGCACTGACAAAGAGACAGGTGAATGAGATGGAGGTGTCTGAGATGAAGATGTTGAGATTCTCACTTGGAGTGACGAGGAAGGATAGGATCAGAAATGAGTTTATTAGAGGATCAGCACATGTAGCTTGTTTTGGAGATAAGGTTAGAGAAGCGAGATTGAGATGGTTTGGACATGTACAGAGGAGAGAGGAGACGTATATTGGCAGGAGGGTCTTGAGGATGGAACTTCCTGGCAAGAGGAGGAGAGGTAGACCTAAGAGGAGGTTTATGGATGCAGTGGTAGAGGATATGAGAGTGGCGAGTGCGTCAGTGGAAGACACTCAGGACAGGGCTAGATGGAGGAGTTTGATCCGCTGTGGTGACCCCTAAACGGGAATTGCCGAAAGAAGAAGAAGACTGACACCACTTACTGACTGGGGTTATTTATCAGGACAATTTTCTTTTTGTAATAACTTTTAATTTCATATACACATATGACGAATACCCCAATATTAAAATGACGTTATAAAAAATCCACCTTTTCAGTGCTTGTGCCCCAAGTGTATATATATATATACACACATATATATATATATATACACACACACACACACACGCCGGATAGGCAGCCTAGAGTCAAGGCGACCTAGCTTCAGTGTGATCACTGGTGTACTCAATACTTGGGATAAACCCCCGGGGCAAAAGCCATCATTCAGGCTCTGACTAGGAAGTACAGCGCAGGTTTCCATAACCAGCAAGTCACATTCGTTCGCTAACTTTCATCAACAATTCAGCCCTGCTTACATTACTGTCACTTTAATTGTTACTGGCCTCTCAGCCCCATACTGGCTGCTCCGATACGTTTTAACCTGTTCATGCAATTAATTTCATCCTATTTTCCAAGATACAGTGGATAATTAATCAGCTGTTCAGATTCTGGAATCCAGCATCATCTGATTGATCTGCATTTTGTGCTGTATTTACTCCTCCTTTACAGACTGTCTGGCTGTGGTCTCACTAAGGAGTCTTGCAAATCTCTCACATCAGTTCTACAAACAGAAAACTCCTCACTGAGAGAGCTGGAGATTAATAATAATGACCTACAAGATTCAGGAGTGGAGCAGCTCTGTGCTGGACTGAAGAGTTCACACTGTAAACTGGAGATTATCAGGTGAGATTTCTGTCAATTTAATCTGGAATGGAAACAGTAAAGTGTGGAGATACTACAGAGTTTTAACAAATATTAAGATAAAGATTCATGTCCTTTTAAAAAGTCAATTTTCTTTTAAAAATAATACGATTCCTTTGAGTACAGTATTAAAATACTACCACACAAGGCAATGCAAGACTATTTAACACTTTATTATAAAATGAAGTTTTCTTCCTTAATTCATTCCAAATATTTTCTGTTAAAATGAACTACATGACGTACATTTCATTTTATGACCACATTGTGGAGAGAATGAAACATTTGTGCTGCATAACCAGATTTCCAGAATCTCCTAGAAGAGAAATGTAACGCTCTAAAGAGACACAAATGAGTCCTTGTCCACATGTATGTCAGGGTTGGCTCTGACGTGACTCCACCTGTTGCCACTAGGGGGAGTTCGCGGACCGTTGCTAGGCGACGTCCCAGTAATTAGCAGTGATTCGTGGCAGCTGTCTCCCTCACTATATGAGGGGAGAGCCGCAACGGATCATTGCTGAATGGTTTGGTCTTCTATGCCTTTCGTGTCTCAGCCCTTTTCTCGGTAACGTGAGCGTGATTTGGTGTTTCGCCACCAATGTACTTGTTCTTGTTTTTTCTCTAGTTCTATGCTTATTCGAGTACCTACCTCCTGCGCCGCTTCCTGGCCTCCCTCAAGTTTTCCTCAAGCTATCTTCTTCCTATCCGGTTTTATTTTGGGAAGGGGTTTTCTGTTGTTTGCGGCGGTTGCCAGCGAGCCAGTTTCTTCCCCTGGCGTCCTTTGTTTCCTTGGCGACGCGTTGAGTCCTTCCGCGTATTTTTGCCTTTTTTTTTTGTTTGTTTTATGGTTTTTTTCTCCTGCTTGTTGCAGTTGTTTGTTGTTGTTGTTTATTTTTCCCTTTCGTTCTCTACTAGGTAGTTTTCTCAGAGTTTAGCCAGCGTTCCCGTTTCTCTTTTTCTAGTGTTTATTTTGTTTTGACGCGTTGTTTATTTTCCGCGTATATTTTTTTTCCCGTTGCTCTGTCGTGGGGTTTTGTTTGTTTGTTCGTTTGTGCGAGTATTATTTATTCCTCACCAAGGCTGGCATTTGGATCCTTCCTATTTCTAAAATTACACGGTGATCCCCGTGATCCACCGCGTTACAATGTATGTGGGTATTTATGGAAACACACGTAGCTGAACACACAGCCTGTATGTCACGAATATATGTTGATAAGTCACTGTGTGTTAACGTGCGAACTTCCTCGTCTTTTGCATCCAAAAAACTCGCTGCACGTTACACTGTAAAACAGCTCTGCCCCAAGTGTCTCATATGTTCCAACTCGAGACCTCTGAATCATTTACATTTACATTTACATTTACGGCATTTCGCAGACGCTCTTATCCAGAGCGACTTACAAAAGTACTATGTGTTCAGTCAGAATATGCATCTCTATCTAGTATAAACAGGTTTAAGTCCAAACTACTTGAGGTCAAGCACTGCCATAAACCGTTGCTAGTGCTGATGCCTAGAAAGAAGACAACAAAATATAAGATTAGACAGTGCAATACCTAGCAAGACTGAAATACCTACAAGACTACATGCAGTATAGTGCAATACTTAGCAAGTGTTCCTAAAGATAAAGTGCAATTACGCTTTATACCAATGCTTCAGTTGATTTGTGATTATAAGTGCTTTACAAAGAGATGGGTCTTCAGTCTGCGTTTGAAAACCGCGAGAGAGTTCGCTGTTCGGACAGCCAGTGGAAGTTCGTTCCACCATCTGGGTGCCAGGACAGAGAAGCATCTTGTCGCGTGTCTTCCTTGAATCTTGAGGGATGGCGGGTCAAGTCGAGCCGTACTTGAAACCTTGAAGGGCTCGAGGTGCGGATCGACTTTTGATCATTGCCATAAGGTATGGAGGAGCTGGTCCATTTTTGGCTTTGTAGGCAAGCATCAGAATTTTAAACTGAATGCGAGCACCCACAGGAAGCCAGTGAAGGGAGCGCAGCAGTGGAGTGACATGAGTGAACTTGGGTAGATTGAAGACAAGCCTTGCTGCTGCATTCTGGATCAGTTGCAAGGGCCTGATGGCCTGCAGAGGAAGACCAGCCAGGAGTGAGTTGCAGTAGTCGAGCCTTGAAATGACAAGAGACTGGACAAGCACCTGGGAGGCCTCCTGAGAAAGGAAGGGTCGGATACGTCGGATGTTGTAGAGAAAATATCTGCATGACCGAGTCAGGTTAAGTAATATGGGCAGAGAATGACAACTGGTCATCCAGAGTCACCCCAAGGTTTCTTGCATCTTTAGACGGTACAATCAAAGAGTTCTCGAATGAGATGGCAAGATCCTGCTGAGGACCTGTAGCTCCAGGGATGAACAGCAGCTCAGTCTTGCTGGGATTGAGCTTTAGATGATGAGCTGTCATCCATGAAGAGATGTCAGTCAGACATGCAGAGATACGACTGCAAACCTGAGTATCAGATGGTGGGAAGGAAAGCATTAGTTGAGTGTCATCAGCATAGCAGTGGTACGAGAAACCATGAGAGGTAATTACATCACCAAGAGAACGGGTGTAGAGTGAAAAGAGGAGAGGACCTAGCACTGAGCCTTGAGGGACACCAGTAAGGAGCCTGCAAGGAGCAGATGTAGACCCTCTCCATGTTACCTGGTAAGAACGCCTCTCTAGATAGGACTCAAACCACTTCCATGCAGAGCCCGCGATTCCCAGGTCGGCGAGGACAGATAGGAGGATCTTGTGGTTCACCGTGTCGAAAGCTGCAGAGAGGTCCAGAAGGATCAGGACCGATGACAGTTTGGATGATCTTGCAGTCTGGAGCTTCTCAGTCACCGCTATGAGGGCCGTTTCTGTTGAGTGTGCTGGTTTGAAGCCCGACTGGTTGGGGTCCTGGAGCAGGTTCTGAGTGAGAAAGAGAGACAGTTGGTTGTATACAGCTTGCTCTAGAATTTTTGATAGGAAAGAAAGGAGTGATACCGGTCGGTAGTTGCAGACATCCGAGCTGTCCAGGGTGGGCTTCTTCAGAATTGGGACCTCTCTGGCAGTCTTGAATGCAGCTGGGACCTGGCCTGATGACAAGGAGCTGTTCATGATGAACGTGATGAAGGGCAGTAGATCTATGGAGACTGTCTGGAAGAGTGTGGATGGAATGGGATCCAGTGGGCAGGTTGTCAGGTTGCTGGATTTAAGTAGCTGTAGGACCTCGTCTGTGGATAGAGGAGAAAAATAAGTTAAGGAATTAATGGCAGGAGGATGAGTATTGGTCAAGGAAGTAGAGAAAGAGGAAAACGACTGACGGATTTTGTCAACCTTCTCCTCAAAGAAGGTGACAAAATCCTCTGGGGTAAGGGAAGAGGGGGGTGGGGGAGAGGGGGTTTGAGAAGAGAGGAAAAGATGCTAAAGAGCCTGCGTGGATCTGATGCTGATGCTTCCAGTTTCTCCTTGTAGAAGGATGACTTGGCAGCAGTAACCTCTGTTGAGAACTTGTAAAGGAGAGCCTGATAGGAGTGTAGGTCAGAGTCAAGCTGGGACTTCCTCCACTTCCTCTCTGCTTTTCTTAGCTCTCTCCGGTTGCTGCGTAGGAATTCAGTCAGCCACGGGGCAGGTGGAGAGGGTCTAGCTGGCCTGGAGGAAAGAGGACACAAAAGGTTAACTGCAGATGAGAGTGAAGAAAGCAATGTATCTGTGGCTGTATCCAAGGAAAGAGATAGAAAAGAATCAGGATGTGGAAGGGTAGTAAGGATAGTTGAAGCCAGAGACGAGTGAGAGATGGAGTGCAGGTTACGTTGAGAGAACGACAAGCCTGAAGGAGATGCATTGACAGGGAGAGCAGTAAGGGAGAGTGTGAAAGATAGAAAGTGATGATCTGAGCAGTGTAAGGGTGTTACTGTCATATCCAGCGCTGGGGCTGGTCTGGGGCTGGTCTGCTGGTCTGCTGGTCTGAATCCACACTACTGTGAAAGAAAATGTGGAAATATATTTTCATTTCATTTACATATATGATAAATACCCCAATATTAAAATGACATGTTATGAATAATCCACCTTTTCAGTGCTTGTGCACATACATTTGACTACATTATATCAAAGCTCAGAGCTTAGGTTAGGATTATTAGGTTTATTATTGTGGAGGGTGTTTGGTGGTGTAGGATCATAGGTGAGGAATGGATACGAGACCTCACCATGTCAGTAGTTTATTATAAAGCACAGGGTGAAGCCTCCACTACAGTTACTGGCCTCTCTAGCGCCCCATACTGGCTGCTCTGGAAATGCATCTCCCTCACTGTCTCTCTCCCTCTTTTTCTCTCCTTTCTGCAGATTGTCTGGTTGTTTGGTCACAGAGGAAGGCTGTTCTTCTCTGGCTTCAGCTCTGAGTTCAAACCCCTCACACCTGAAAGAACTGGATCTGACCTACAACCACCCAGGAGACTCAGGAGTGAAGCTGCTCTCTGCTAGACTGGAGGATCCCCACTGCAGACTGGACACACTCAGGTATGTAGGAATCCCCTTAAACACCCTGTGTGTGAACACACTCCAAATGTGTGAAGAACAAGACACATGGTCTAATTCCTAAAATACATACAGTATCATACATGACACCAGTGGCAGCTCGTCAGTAGGGGGCGCTTGGGTGCCGCCCTCATCAAATTATTATTATTAGTAGCAGAAAAAAATGCTACTTCGACATACAGTGAGAAAAATAAGTATTTGAACACCCTGCAACTTTGGTGTCAGGAAAGAGTTCCTCAAAGTTTAATGATAATACATGTACAGAATAGAAATGTGTCTTAACAGAATTGGGTAAGAATAATAAAACACATGTATGATTGGGGTTCTTATCAGGAGAGGATAGGGCTGGGCGATATGGCCTAAAAATAATTTCGCGAGATTTTTAGGCTATATCGCGATACACGATATATATCGCGATATTTTGAAATCTCCTCTAAAACACTCCATAAATGATCGATTTATCCCTTTGATGTATATAGTAGTCACACCAGTATGATTCTAGTGCCTGCAACAGATGTATGTCTCCATTAAAAATTTTCTTTTACATTTTGTATATATGCATTAGTGGTTTCTATTGGAAATATTTTACACTTCGAGGCAAAAAGGGGTATCTATCACTTTTTTTTGTCATATGGGATTGCTTTTGAAACGAAGCAGCCAGAGTCATTTGCTTCTGGGCTGGTTGCCTTTGCGTTTTATTTGGTGAAGTTCGAGATGTGGACATGCGGAGTTTCAGGCATTGTTCGATCTGTAATGGGTGGCTTTTCAAATGGTGAAACAGATTTGTGGTACTGCTACCTTTTGCTGCAATACTTTTGCGGCATATTTTACAGATAACGGTTGTTTGTTCCTCATCATCTTGGTCAAACCCAAACCAAACAGACAACGGATCCAGTGCTGTTTTTCTTCTAAACCAATTCGTCCGCCTGCGTCTCGTTTCTTAGCACTTAATGCTAACTCTCTTTGACAATCGCTCTCTCTGTGCCTCACTGTGCTCTTTTCCGCCTCCTCTGTACACACACACACACCCCAGCAGCGCGGGTGGGCGGGACGAATGTAGGTGAACTGAGAGGGAGATGAACTAAACACCAAAGCAACTCTCACGCTGGCAGATAGAAGCAAATTTATGTTCGTGATATAATAATTTTTTATATCTCAAAGATAACATACATCGATACATCGAGTATATTCGATATATCTCCCACCCCTAGGAGAGGAGGTACAATAGACTGGATGTAGGGGTAATGGAAAAGTACAGGGAGAGACAGGGAGACAGAGAGAGACAGACAGGGGGAGAAGGAGAGAAGTTCTAACTGAGGATCAGACACACAGATAAGGGAAGGAACAACAAGTCAGAGTTCTGACTGAGGGTCACAGACAGTAAGGCACAAACTCCCTTACACTATATAATGTGGGTGCAGTCTCTGTTATGTGCTCGTCTTTGCTGTTGACTGTTGCTAAGTGTTTTTATTCACGTACGTTCTTGCTAAAGGTCTGTCGCGCCATTAAATAAATGTTTTTAATTTTGCAAATTAGAAGCAACTGCACATTAGGTGAATTACATTACATTACAATGACCTCTATAATGATGGCGACATTCAAATGTTAAAGGGGAAACAGTGTCTCCCCTCTTTGCATTAACATTAACATTAACCCCTACTGCGCTGGGTACAAATACACTTTCACAACGTAAACAACCGACTGAGTTTTAATTTCCATGGTCTTCCTCCTCGGTCATCCAATCAGATTCCTCCTCTTTCTCCCTCAGCCAATCAGCATGGGGCTTATAGCCCACTAAGTGGAACAGGTGAGTGAGTGTAACATGGCGGCTGAAGAGTCATTAGAGTAATTCACCCAGTAGCAGATGAGGTGGTGGAGAGATGAGGATGTGATGAGAGTGAAGAGGTTTGTGGAGCAAGTTTGTTTCTCTACAGAAATTATGTGGAAAAACACTCACTGCTTCACTGTACCCAGAGAAGACAGTTAGGAAACGGATCATTATCAAGATTTACTTCATCAGAGGAGAAATTCACTCTAGCATCTAGTTGTAGCATCCCGTTCTCTCCTGTTCCCAAGCTAAAGCACCCTGCTGTCCCATTACTGAATGCACACTAATATGCTGCGTAACCATAGCAATGCCCCCAAGCTTATGATTATACTTTTATATGTTAGATCACATTATACAGCATTCATATATGATGTCAATATCAAGTTTACTGCTAAGCAAAATATATTGTTGCTAAGTTTAGTGCTAAGCAAAGAATATGTTTCCAACACCATCTAGATGAGGAAAAATGTTACTAGATTTTTTAAATCAGATAAACATTTTTAGTTCCAGTTCTACCTTGTCAGCATATATACTGATAAATGTCATTAGTAAACGAACTAACTAGTGCTACCAAAACCGAGCCCAGATGTCTACAAGCAGTGTGGGAACTCGACCGGAAATTCTAGTTTACTCACTTTATCTGGCTTAATCTGGCTTTATCTAGCCAGCTTCGTTTGAACATTACAGTGAAGTAACAACTCGCTAGCTTAACTATCACTAGCAAGCCACCATAAGAAAGGATCAGGTACACATCTGTGTTCTTTCCTAACGACGTCTTGCTGTCGTTTTTGTACTAATCTGCCTAATCTAGCTATCTGAATTTGTCAGTTTTTTGTGTGAGAGAGAGAGACAGACAGTCCTGTGATCTAGGTGCATGTGTGTGTGAGACACAGTCCTGTTATCTAGGTGCATGTGTGTGTGAGAGAGAGAGACAGACAGTCCTGTTATCTAGGTGCGTGTGTGTGTGTGAGAGAGACAGTCCTGTTATCTATGTGCATGTGTGTGTGACAGAGAGAGACAGACAGTCCTGTTATCTAGGTGCATGTGTGTGTGAGAGAGACAGACAGTCCTGTGATCTAGGTGCATGTGTGTGTGAGACACAGTCCTGTTATCTAGGTGCATGTGTGTGAGAGAGAGAGACAGACAGTCCTGTGATCTAGGTGCATGTGTGTGAGAGAGAGAGACAGACAGTCCTGTGATCTAGGTGCATGTGTGTGTGAGACACAGTCCTTTTAACTAGGTGCTTATCTAGGACTTCGAAGTTTGTTGGACAGTCGCCTACAGTTTGCGTGTGTGTGTGTGTGTGTGCGTGAGAGAGAGAGAGAGAGAGAGAGAGAGAGAACCTTGTTATCTTCTTGCATGTGTGTGAGAGAGAGACAGTCCTGCTAACTGTGTGTGTGTGTGTGTGTGTGTGTGTGTGTGTGTGTGTGTTCTTTAGGGTGGATCACTCTGGGAAGATCAGACTCAAACCAGGACTAAGAAAATGTAAGCAGCAGTTATGCAGTTAATACACACACACACACACACACACACACACTCACTCAGATACATATACAGTACACACACCCCCACATAGATACATAAATATATATACACCCACACAGATACACACACTCACTCACTGATACACACACACCCCCACACAGATACATAAATATATATACACACACACACACACACACACACACACACTCACTGATACATATACACACACACCCACACACACAGATACATAAAGATATATACACACACACCCACACACATACACACACACACTCACTGATACACACACACACACCCACACACATACACACAGATACATACACACACACACACACACACACAAAGATATATACACACACACACACACACACACACCAGTTCTGTCTCTCACACACACACAGTACTCTCTGGTAGTCACAGGTCTCTCCTGGGTCTCTGGTACTCACACAGGTCTCTCCTGGGTCTCTGCTACTCACACAGGTCTCTCCTGGGTCTCTGGTACTCACACAGGTCTCTCCTGGGTCTCTGCTACTCACACAGGTCTCTCCTGGGTCTCTGCTACTCACACAGGTCTCTCCTGGGTCTCTGGTATTCACACAGGCCACAACAGTTGCTGACTTCTCTGCATTTCTAGGCTTATGGAAAATAAAGGCCTGTGAAGTAGAATCATAACTACAGGATTATATCTGGACTATACATGAACTGTGAATGTGGACATTGCTAGCGGGCCGCCCAATGGAGGATGGGTTCCCTTTTGAGTCTTGGTCCTCCCAAGGTTTCTTCCTAAATCCCTGCCATCTTAGGGAGTTTTTCCTTGCCACTGTCGCCTTTGGCTTGCTCATTAGGGATCTGGACCCACGCAATTTGTAAAGCTGCTTTGTGACAACATGTGTTGTAAAAAGCGCTATATAAATAAAATTGAATTGAATTGAATTGAATTGAATTGATTGCATGCAGAGTAGTTAACCATGCAGTGTAGAACCTGCTTCTACATTTTACAGTTTTATCCCAAATTTTCTATTTATGCTGAAATTATCTGGCAGTTCCTGTATTTGTCCAGTAGAGGGTAGCAGATGACCACATATTGATATATCATACCTGGCCAAAGTATTGGATTTTGTGTTGGATTTTGCAGGTTAAATTGCAACTTATGTAAAGTGTTTTAAGTTTTGGTGTGATGTACATTTGCCTACTTCTGTCCATTAAAGAGAAGTTCTGAAATTTACCCCAGTCCTGCCATTAAACAGTTGAATACGGTACTGAGGAAAGGAAAATGGTAAATTACTTTTAAAATGTAGTTGTTTACATGTACGCTGTTCTCTCTCCACAGCCCCCGCGCTTGCTGGTTGGTAGGCGCAGTGCTGCTTCATGTACATTTCTAAAAATGCGCCTACTGCTTCCAAGGCCCCACTGATGAAAGGGGTTCTGTTATCACTAGATATTTAGCTGGGAATGCCCCACCTAGGAATGATTTCTCTTACCAGGGCCTTGGCCAAAGCGTCTGAGTCCTGCTGTGCTGTGGGTAAAACCTCAACCCACTTTATAAACATATCTACAATTACCAAGCAGTGTTCCTTCCCTTCACTTGGTGTGAGAACCAGAATCAGCGCCGTTCATGTGGGCAGCACATTTACACACAGCAATAGCGGATGGCGATTGGAGAGCATCCAGGAGGTCCAACACAAGCTTATGATGTCCAATCAGAACTAGTGAGGAAATCACGGAAATCATACCTGCTATACCTGCATACCTGAAGTGAAACGGAGTTTGGGACTAATAAGGCCAATGTAGAATAGCCCACGATGTCTCTGGACGCCGCCATCGCTTTCTCTGCCGCGGACATGGCACTATTATGTTCTTCTCTCTCTCTCATTGCCTCACACACAGGCCTGATGCCTTCAGTTGCTTGTGGCCTCAACAGGTATTGGACCTGTTTGGGCCTGTTTGGGCCTAAAATCAGTTGTGAGAAAATACCCACAGGATTGAACCTGCACTTCTTCTCCTCACATTTCATCACGCTTCGCTCAGCATCAATAACGGTTCCCAAATGCATTTAGAACTGACAAAGCACTGTTGGAAAAGACGACAATTTTCAGTCTCTTTCCAATTATGCAATTGCCGCATTTTCCCCAACCAGCTGCACTCTGCCATGTGTAAACAGGTTTTGCTCAGGACACACGGGGAGGGATGTTAGTAAGCTGACAGCAACACACTTGGCAACCACAGCGCTGCTGCTGTGTCCTGAGCAGATAAAGGAGCTGAGGGTGTGAGTGGGAGCTCAGCACTTGCACAGACAGTTTAACCATAATACCAGAGTACGAATGTACTGGGGACCAATATACATCTCACAACCACATTCTCTCATAGCTCAAATCACGCCCATCACACACTTTAGCTGTTACCTGAAGGTCCTCCGCCTTCATAATGCTGTGAGGGTAAAATCTCACATGTGCTCCTCAGTTTGTGCTATCAGCATCTCAGTTGCTCGTGTTAGTGTTAGTACACCGTTTACAATTATACACATACAGCGGCGCCCCGGTGCATATTGCACCACTGTCAAATCATCATCAGCAAGCTCAGTTTGTAGCCCCTCACTAGTGGAGGTAACAGTTACACCCGTTTCAAACATTACATCTCTCCCCATTAAGTTTACAGGGCAAACACTGGAAAGGTAAGAGCTATGAAGGACCTGTCGTCCTGATCCACACACACATCTGATCACTGCCGTGAGTGCCACAACCTCCCCGATGCCCCTTTTGTACTTAATTTTCTCCCTGACAGTGGCGGTATATTAATAAAGTCTTGCTTCCTAGTCACTGAATGACCCGCCCCTGAACCAACTAAAAACATATCTTGACCATACACATTCACTGAAACCACAGGCATCTCTTTAAATGTTTAAGCATTATACATTACGAAACAGAAGATGTGGGGGTAATTTTTTATTAAAACATTTGTGTCTTACCTGTCCAGTCCAGTCTCCCAGTACTCAGGTCTTTCTCTAGTCCGTTGGACTGATCCGTCCCCTGTAGCGCTCCCCTCGATTGTGTTGCCCTGAGTCTGTCATTATACTGTTCTGAGTCCATCATCACCTGTGCTGGCCTTGTGTGTATTGTTCGGTCAACAACAATAATGTTATAACATAAATAAGATACCTTTTACTCATGATGTTGGTTATACTTCTTATTATATCGTATTTCCTTTTCAGCAGCTACATTTACTGATCAGGAACAACCAGCCAAATGGCTGCTGAAAAGTACGTTTTTAAATTGTAAGTTTTATTGTTTAATTGAAGCATTATATTGGCATTAAAACAATACTTACAATACATACCAAATTACAAGTAAATAATATATCAGAAGTATGTTAAAGGTTCCATATAGTTGTTCCTAAGACCTGTAAACGCTTTGTCCCAATAGTAACCACTCTTAATGCACTACATTAACTACAACAGTCTGACCTGACATTTTATTGAGCTTAATTATCTTTCCTAAATATTTTTAGGAATATCTGTTTATCACTACATCCCACATTGCACAAAGTGCACAAAGCATAAAGACATGGATGGCAGAGTCTTGTGTGGATAAACTTGACTGGCCTACACAGAGTCCTGAGGGAGGGGTCAGGGGCTGTAACGTGACAATAACAAAATTATGTTTTTCCTTGTTATCTTTCACACTGTTTAATTTACATATATTTTACAGTAAACTACAGTATAAAAACATTACTTAATCTAGTTCTGCACATAGCTGAAGTATTACAGTATAATTTGGTGTGGAATCCTCAATATAAAATACTGTGTGCTGTTTGTCCACATAGTGAGTTCTGGAATATTTGGTTGAAGAAAAATGTTCATTCTGACACAGGGGCCTGACATGAAGTCTTACCAGTGCAGAGGATTTCATTATTGATTACTGTGCCAAGAAAATGAATGTATTGTTGGTTTTAATTCTCTGCAGATGATGTACAAAGAGATGTGCAATTTTACAGAACTATTTATCATAATAGGCCTGAACCCTCACTGAGAAAAGAGTGAATGTATTGTTGGTTTTTGTTGCGCTTAAACTTCTCTGCAGATGATGTACAAAAATTATCTCTGAAGTGGTAAAATTTACTTTTTGAGTGTGTAGTCCTTGTTCCAGTTCGTCTAAATGTAGCCCTGGAGGCTTTGTTTTAGCTCCGCCTCCTCCAGTGCACCAGTGCCTTGAGTAGATGAGGCGCGCTTTTACATTGTTTGATTCTTCAGTGAGTAGTAGAAGAATCGATTTATTATGTCCGGTTCATTTATTCTCCGTGATATCCAGGCATAGGCCTCCGTCGCCTGGCTCGTCGTGGCGGTGTCAAGCGTAACCCCGTGGCGTGCTCAAAGTGTTCGTTACCTACACTGAGCATGCCAAGAGAAAGACCGTCACCGCTATGGATGTGGTTTATGCTCTGAAACGCCAGGGACGCACTCTGTACGGCTTCGGAGGTTAAACGCTGAACTTTACACGAAACCAACGGCTCTTTTAAGAGCCACCCATATACTCATTTAAAGAGTCGTTTCGTGTGTTTACTGGTAACCACAACCGTCAATTACATAAACGCACACGAAGGACATTGTGTCCGACTTTGCTGTGTACTAAGTCAAATTATTTTTTTATTACTACCTCAATTTCAAAATACACGTTGTATTTTCTGAATCCTAAAACACGTTATATAAGATATACGGAGATGATGACAAGTATGACAAGTATGGATAATCAAAGTAATGATCTAGCAAACTTTAGAACCTCATCCAATTTTTCCTGTGCCTGCGTGGGTTTTCTCCGGGTACCTGGTTTCCTCCCACAGTCCAAAGACATATAAACTAAATGATAAACAGGAGGTTTTGAGGTTTTTCATTTGAAAGTTGAAGGCAGAAATGGCTGGGGCTGGATTAAGGGGTAAACGCTAGGGCACTGGGGTGGCGGAGCAACGATAGGCGGTCCGTGTGAGAGGAGGGCTTGTTTCTGACCAATGATGATTAGTCATGACCGCGGAGGGGCGGGCGTGATCTAATTAGAATACCACAGTCTAAATAAAGGAGGTGCTGGCGCGCAGTTGTTCATTCCACTGTGTTTGACTGAACAGCGAGCATCATGCCTGAGCCAGCTAAGTCTGCCCCGAAGAAGGGATCCAAGAAAGCCGTGACCAAGACGGCCGGTAAAGGAGGCAAGAAACGCAGAAAGACCAGGAAGGAGAGCTACGCTATCTACGTGTACAAAGTCTTGAAGCAGGTCCACCCCGACACCGGTATTTCTTCCAAGGCGATGGGAATCATGAATTCTTTCGTCAATGACATTTTCGAGCGCATCGCTGGTGAGTCTTCTCGTCTCGCCCACTACAACAAGCGCTCCACCATCACCTCCAGGGAGATCCAGACCGCCGTGCGCCTGCTGCTTCCCGGTGAACTGGCCAAACACGCCGTGTCTGAGGGCACAAAGGCCGTTACCAAGTACACCAGTTCCAAGTAAATGGCCTTATAATGCGACTTAACCAACACAAAGGCTCTTTTAAGAGCCACCCACACTTCCACTGAAAGGCATTTCCATCTCATGACGCTGCATGTGCATCCCCGTTTCCATGATTTGCATTTATTGCGTTTGTGGCGCTTTACCTCCTCCCGTCTTAGCGCAGCGCGTCCGTTTGATGCAAAAGAGAAAACAATCACCAGTCTTGTGCCTTTTAATCTTTTATTAAAGGAAGCATAAAATAAATGCAGAGATCTCTGGAGAGTACACCACAAGAGTGAACAGCATAAGCTACTCCAACAGCTCGGAGTGTAACTCTGAGCCAGTCAGCGTCTGTCCCTATCTTTATAATCAGAACCTGAGTGTGGCCTCCACCCCTGTTGGAACACCCCAAAGTCTACTGGTTTTTCAAAAAACTGCTGGTCTGTTCCCTTCCGATTGTCAAAAGCACCGTTTGCATTTGACAGTTGCAAAGATAAAATACCCCTTATCAGCATCCTGTGTCAACACTCTTTTTCTGTTTTCCAACTCCCATCTACGCCCTTAAAACATGCTTATCAGTAATTACCCTCTATATGACACTCTTAACACTAAGCAGTTTGATTAATAATGAAATGCTAGCAAAATATAAAGTATTAAAATATGATTCCCAACAATACCCTCTTTTGATCTCTATTAAAAAAGAGATCACCATCCAGTTTCCCCTTCTAGGGTCTGATGCTCATCGTCCTGTTCCATAAGAGCCATCATAACAGCTCCACTCTGAGGATTGCGTTTCTCTATCATACTAGTAATAAATCTCTCGGCTAAGCTTCTAATGCAATCAAAGTTTACAATAATCACAGTCCTTATGTGCCTATATATCTATGTGCCTATATGTTCTACAAAGCCAAGCCTTAACAGTAATCTAGTAAATAAATCTTATTAAGGAAATTATTCTTAAACAGAAAGTATATGTTTTCCTTTTTTTTTTTTTTTTTTTTTTTTTTTTTTCCCTCGTGGGAGGCAGGGTAGACTTTCCCTGACGTGCCTCTGCTCCCAGGGATTATTCTGCCCTGTTGTCTGGGGAGCCTTCCTCTCTGCGCCTCGATGGGTGCCTCTGATGCTCTGCACTGGCTGAGGTGGAACCACGTGTCTCCTTTACCCTTCAGTCGGACGGCATGTGATGTTCTCTCGGTGACCTTAAACGGACCGGTCCACCTGGGCTCTGACCACTTCCTTTTGATGACCTTCAAGCGACCCACTCTGTGACAGGCAGGTCCGGTCGTGGCGTTGATTCTGATTCCTCTCCTTGTACCTGGACAGAAAAAGCTTCACAAATGGCTTTTAGTTCTTTGAAATACTCCTTATGTGATCGGACCGCTGGTGTTT